>PYFS01000876.1:0-192777 GCA_003671545.1 Ophiognomonia clavigignenti-juglandacearum | reverse complement strand
CACCAGGGTGGGAGTGGGACGCAGAGACTGGATTTTCGGTTTGTGAGTTAGGTAGGGATCGGTAGCGGAAGGGCGGGAAGTTGCTTACGCAAGGACGCCTGGATGGAGACGCCGAAGATGATGGCGCCCACGCTGCGGGTCGCTACGCTGTTGCTGTTCCGGCTGATCCAGCCGCCGAAATACCCCGTCGACGATGGCCCTGAGAGGGCGACGACGTCTGGACAGGTGTGAAGTAGCGTATATTGTCAGCAAGATGATTCACGTACCGTCGTCTTGCACGCAAGCGTGTAGTGGTATGTGGCAAGAGACCACAGCAGACTTACAAAGGGCATACACGGCCCAGCGATTGGCGACGCTGAAGGGGGTGAGCACCAGGGCGATGAAGACGGGGAGCAGCCACAGCTGGGTCAGGGACGAGGCGAGGCAGCGCTGGTCTGTCTTCTCGGCGAAGAGCGTTATCGCGAAGGACTGGAGCGCCGCGCAAAGTCAGCGTATAAAAAGAAAAGAACCCCCCCCCCCCGGGAGAAACAAGGATCCCAAGGGCAAAAAGACGGCGGTCCTCACATTGAAGAAGAACACCACATAGGGCGGAATGGACAACAAATTCGACGCGCTCGTTGAGAAGCCCAGCGTCCTCAGCGTCAGCGTGAAGTACAGATCCGGCGTGAAGTTGGGCACGCGCACGAGCAGCATGGTGATGTACAGCGGCCAGAGGTCGAAGTCCTTCAGGGCCTGCCAGAACAGCCTGGGCGACACCATCTGGCGGTTGTGCATGGTTGACTTGGAGGGGTCGTCGCGCAGCAGCCGGTTGACGAGGATCTTCTCCTGGTGCGCGGTGAACCAGCCCTTGGGCCGCAGCCAGGACTTGGTCTGCGTGAGGGAGGGGACCAGGAGGTAGAAGGACCAGGCGGCGAGGAACAGGATGAAGATGCTTTCGATGAGGAAGAGCCTGGGAGCAAGTGGTGATACAGTGTTAGTCTCGCTGGGTACCTTTGGCCCCCTTCTTCTGGCCGGGCTGTCAGCGATTCACAAGGGAAGGGGGCCAAAACAGACCATCTCCAGCCTTCTCTCCCTGCCGCACCGCGCAGGCGCAGTATACCCACAGCCAAAAGCGGTGAGATAATATCGTTTACTCTGTTGCCGCTAATGAAGACGGTCATGCGGTAGGGCAGCTCGATGCTTGTGTAAAAGTAGGACATATACTGCACAGGACCATTACAGGCGTCAGCTGCAGAGTCAGTGCTTGCACCAATTTGCACTGAGTGATTGAGCACAGGTAGGTTGCCTTGCGTGGCTGAGCACTAACGAGCAATATATTGGCAGGAATCCCCGACGATATGAGCGCAATGAAGAAGCGCGTCACGAGGAAGGTCGTCCGGCCGTTGAGCCAGAACTGCGAAGCTGACACGAGACCCCACAAGACCATCTGGATGGGCATGAAGCGGTCACTTGAAGTCGTGATGGGACTCGTCAGCACCGTGTAATGGCAAATCCGGGCAAGTCTGTCAACTCACATGCCCACCTTCCTAGCAAGAATCTGCGCAGGAATCTCAGCACATATAGCCGTCGCCCTGAATACGGTGTTGCCCTTGTTGTAGTCGTCCGTGTCCATGCCAAGGTCAGGGAGGAAGTTGTCCGTGTTAGCTTGGATGAGATTGCTCCTGTTCATGTCAAAGATTACAAACACAAAAAAAGACCAAAGACTGAGACGCCAGTCAAGCTTGCTGACGACGTCTAGTTCCTCGCCCCATGTCCAGCGGAAGCCTGGGTCGAAGCGGTGAGCGTTCTCGTATGTGTGCGGAGGGTTGTAGAACCAGGTTTTCGCGGGGTCGTCGAACACCGACGGCTGTGTGGCCATCTCATTGTACCGGGCGCGTTCTTGCTTGCGTCGCCAGAAGCTGATGATGGGGTGGGCTGGGGACGGAGATACTTGGAGTTGGGAGCCTGTTTCTGTGTCGTCCTGGTCATATTGATCAGAGGAATTCGCAGTGCGTGATTCTTTGATCTCGATGACATCGGTCTTTTCTAGTTCCGCAGTGAGAGCCTTGCTCGAAGGTTCGGAGACCGCTGATATTTGAGGCTTGTCCATTCTCAGCAGCTGAGAACAGAAGTTATCGTGGCGTGATATATCGCTGTGGTCTGTGTTGTGTCACAGCACAGCCAAGAAGAATTTGTGGAACTGTGGTGGTCTAGACAGATGAACTGTTGCTGCACGAAGAGACAAGAAGGAGACCCATGAAGAGAGAGCTGGCCTCCGGCCAGACTATATTACACGAGCAGAGTGGATCCATATCCACTTCTTACTGTGAACGGTCTGTTCGATCATGGCCATGAAGCATTGAAGCTCTTTATGCGTATGGCAACGAGCGGGGGAGAAAGTATAAACATGGTCATCAAAGGTGCTCTTGGTGCACGGAAAGGTGAACAAGCAGATTCTCAACAACCTTGGAGACATAAGCATAATAAACATGTTCGGCAGATGCGTCACTTTTGAGCTAAGTAAAGGGTCATAGCCCGTCGAGTCATAGTCGGCTGATTAACCAACTGACTTGTTACTAACCAGCCAAGAAGGTTCATTTATTGCAGACTGAATGCTCATCAAGTGAGATTGCTGTGCACCTCGGTGACCAACCAGGGCAAACTTAAAAAGGTTTCAGAGTGCCGTCGGCAACTTATGCTCACTGCTTGGGTATGATATGAAAACAAAGCGAACGTCTTAAAGGATTGCTTGGTGGGCAGAATTGGCCCACCCGGAGATTGACCTACATACTTGCCCTGTGGGAGGAGTCCATTAATGTTGTGACTTGTGAGATCTAGATGTTGCCCAGATGAGCACTGCTTCTTTCCCAAGACTCATGTTGTTCTCAGAGTGACGCGCACAGATTCCAACTTAGAAGGTCGACAAAACAACAGACCGCAAACAGGATTTCCATTCCTTTCTATAAGCAGAATCGTACGTATCAAAGCAGTCCAGTCTCCAACGCCCCCAAAGCAAGATTCACCGGCCCTTTTCCTCTGCCCCCAGTACTCCGTACGAACAATTGACTTACAAAGCTTTTTTTCCCCAACGGGATCCCCATGTGCCAGTAGTCGCTTACACCTTGGTGGGGTCAGGGTACTCGACGTTGGGGGCCGTGACTCGCTTGAGCGTGAGCAGCTCCGCAGAGTCCGCGACGCCGTCGCCGGTGGCGTTCCAGCCCACGGACCACAGACCGTCGACGGCGGTGCTCACTGCGTACCACAGGGTCTCGAGCGTGCCGTCGACGTTGAGCATGGCCGTGGTGCCGTAGAACGTGAAGCCGGTGGTGATGAGGTTGGTGGTGGAGACGTTGGACACGCCCTCTTTGTAGAAGCCCAGGGGCCCGGAGGGAGAGGTCACGTAGAGGGTAGAGTCGGTCCAAGAGGCGGTCTTGTTGCTGGGAGTGAGGGGGTTGGCAATCCACTGGGTCGTGGCGCTGGTGTTCTTCGCTGTGAAGGAGGGGACATGTTAGATCCTGTTTTTGGTAATCGGCTGATCATATGAGTCCACAGATATGATAACTTACTGAAGACCGCGTAATCAGTGGTGCGGTTGATCTTAGCGGGGTTGGCAATGTATGCCGCTCCTAGGGACAGTTGTTCAGTATTTACTCCCGAAGTATCTCAGGAATGGAGTGGGGAACGAATTGACTATACCGTCGTGGTAGAAGATCGGGAAACCACCGATCTCAGTCTCAGAGTTGGAGCCAAAGGCGAACAGACTGAAGTTTCCAGTCGCCGAGCGAGACTCCAAGTCGACGTACTGGCTCGGGAGAGCAGACACGGCGGTGAGGCCAGCCGTGAAGGCGAGGAGGGAGGTGATGATCTTGGACATGGTGACAATTGATATGTACTGGAGGTTGTGCTGATGTGTGAAAGACACAGTGGGTGATAGCAAATCAAGAACGAGTGACAAGCGGGTCAAAAGAGTGACTATACAGAAAATGCAGGATGTTGGAACGATGGTGGGTGGCAAGAGCTCAGAAAGATAGACGTGTCGACGGCTTGGAGGAGCCAGGACATTATATAACGCGATGCTCAAGCGAGGCCGTTCTGGGAAACGCGAACCCAGTTCTAGGAAACGCTAACCCGTGTGTGGATAAAAAAAAGAATTAAAGTTAGCTTTGCGAGGCTGAGTTGCTGCTGCCACATCCCGAGAGCAACCCCCTGGAAGAGCCACCCAACACACAAGGACCATCTCTGCGGGTGGTCCGTAGCTCAGCCTTGCCACGCATGCGAGTGGAGCCGGGAAGGCTGCGATGATGACTCGATTAGAAGCCACGGACACTGGGCTTGACTCGCGCTCGGATCCGAACAGCATGAAACAATACAGTGGATAGTGGATACCTGTGTAGGCTGAGCGGCAAGAATGTAACCCAAAACAGGGGTTTGAAGTTGTATGCATCTCGATTGTGGCGTCCAAGGCGTGGCTCTGCACGATAGCTTTCGTCAATCGCTTGGTCAAGCGGTAATCGCTTTGAAAAACTGCCACATATCAGAGCTTGACCACAATCCTGAACTTCCACTAGGTACTGTGATGTAGGAGGTGTCTGACATTTGTATGGAATCTGTGAAAAGAGCACTATGCCGCTCTTCAGAGAAGCTCATCTAGTGACACAGTACTCAGGCAATACACATACACGACTAAAGTTCGTTTGGTGGAGGCTCCCTTGCACATGGCGTATCGCAAGTAACACATGGCGAAGCAGTGTTAAGTCCACGAGTCCTTCAACTGCACAATGACCAGGTCACATGAGCAGCGGAAATGAAGACGAGGCTGCAACAGCGTTATCGACCTAAAATTAACCCTCCAGATCTTGAGCTTTGGGGTTCGGTAGAGCTGGAGTCATGTGGCTTCTTTGGGGGCCGTGCTGGTTTTGGACCTTGACAGCGTTCCCCTTTCACTTCGAGTCTGACTCCTGAGCATCACGAACGCAAATCTTGAGCTATCACCCTGTCACCTTGATGGTTGATGGGGATGAACCATCCCTCCCCTTGGCTAACAAGCCAGCACGGACAGGGCGGGCCGAGTCTCTATTTTGAATCTTCACAATCCCACCAATCCACTCCATCCAAGAGCAGTGTATTTTTGGACGCAGATCGCCTGAGCGATCTCCGAAGACCAAGCGATCTCCCAAGAGAACCCCCAAGGCAGATTCTCCTTGACGATGCTTGTTCATCCCAAGTATTGCCGGACTAGGGTTCCCAGAAGAATAATTGCAACTTGTCATTGCCTGCCCTCATAGAAAAAAAAAAAAAAAATGGCACCACGAGAAGAGCTTCTACCCTAAACCTAGTGACGGAGGATTTACGCATATTCTAGACCTTCCTTATTCAAACCTTAAAAAAGGAAATGAATTTGTGCGTTTGTGCGGAGGACACTCCGCCCGTCTACGGATATTTGCTGACGACGCCTGTTCATAATGTTTCAAAAAAACGCGTCCCTTACCCACGGCCACCCACATTTCCTATCTGAGTCGCTGTGGGAAATCCTCCGGGACGAAAGATGGAGACCATTCTAGCCCCCAGGCCGGATGTTATTTTGGTCATGCTTGGACCAGTGGACTGTTGTGGGGTGCTGTCACCAGTTCGGCTTGCACTTCCCTGAGCCGGCCCCTTTCGAGATCGCGGCCAAGGCATTTTGTGGAGTTGCAACTATGGGGCAGTCAGCCTTGCCAGGCCGCCGCGCCGCAGCCTACGAAGCTAGGCGAAGCTAGGCGAGGCTTGCCTATGTTCACAGAGTGTTTCCTGCCATGTTAGACAAGTTACAACCCGGGAACGTTACCAAAAACAGGTCCTGAGCTTTCACGTTCTAAAGTTGGCTTTTGCAGTTTTTCTTCCCACGACGTTCGGAGTCTTCGGACAACTTTAGAAGTAGAATTAAGGTTTATAGGCCAAATATATAAGGAAATAGGACTTCCCAGCGTAGCTTGTGGGAATTTGTGAACCTACACCATAACTTCGATTCTCCGACATTTCCAAAAATGCTGGAGTACAAAGAATCCACTCTGCCTCATTATCCCCAAATCATGGGGTTGGCTACCAAGCCCACTTTCACTCCACCAATGAACACCACCAAGACGGGCAAGGAAAAGCGCACACACACACCCAACGTTCAAGAGTCTCGCCAAACAAAAGCGAGAGAGAAGTCTCCACCCAATGCCTCCTTCACTTCCGATGTCCCCTAGCGGAGCCGGACTGTGCCCTGCCCTCTAGGGTCGGGTTCTAACTCGGCACGAAGCGCGCTACATACCAGGAAGCTCGGAATATGTGGGCGAAAAACACCAAGTCGGGAAGGCCCGTCCAAGCATTGTGGCCGAGTCAGTCCAGCAAAGGGTCCACATTTGACTGAGCCTCGTGTCCGTGACACGGCTGTGGACTGTCCGGTCCGTGAATCAAGGCTCAGTAAGGCAAACACGCTATGTGTGGAGATTGGGGGCTTTATACTGAACTCGTTAAGGCGATACATATCGATGCGAATATGAATATATATCGTCAACCTCCAGGCCATCAAACCACCAATTCCGATCATCATCCTCATCCTCCCTCACTCCCTCCTAACCACCACTCTCTTTTCGGCTTGATTTTTGCTTTTTTTGGTGGAATTTCCACTGTCCTTCTTTTGAACATTGTTCACCACATTCACTTTCCAGCATGATCCCCTCGTTCGCTTTGGCCGCGTCCCTTATTGGGCTCGCATCTGCCAACCCATTCGCTCAGCCCATCACCAACCCTCCCTTCGAGTCCAACCTGTACCCCAAGCGTGCCGAGTGCGCCGGCAACACTGCCACCACTCGTTCTGAGTGGTGCGACTACTCCATCGAGACTGACTACTACACCGAGCCTGTCGACACCGGAGTTGTCCGGGAATACTGGGTACGTATTCTTACTCTCTGCTGCCCCAGGGCTTGCCACAATATACATACTAACCTTGCCTATAGTTCGACCTGACCGATGTCACTGTGGCCCCCGATGGTGTTTCCAGGACTGCCATGGCCATCAACGGCTCCATTCCGGGTCCCACCATCTTCGCCGACTGGGGTGACACCGTCCGGGTTCACGTCACCAACTCCCTGACGACCAGCACCAACGGAACATCCATCCACTGGCACGGAATCCGCCAGAACTACACCAACCAGAACGACGGCGTTGTCTCCATCACCCAGTGCCCGACTCCCCCTGGCTCGACCGAGGTCTACGAGTGGAAGGCCTTGCAGTACGGCTCCACCTGGTACCACTCCCACTTCGCTCTGCAGGCCTGGCAGGGTGTCTTTGGTGGCATTGTCATCAACGGCCCCGCGACCGCCAACTACGACGAGGACCTTGGCCACATGTTCCTCAACGACTGGGACCACCAGACTGTCGACGAGCTGTACGAGTCGGCTCAGACCGACGGCCCCCCAACCCTCGACAACGGTCTGCTGAACGGCACCAACGTCTGGACCGATGAGGACACCGAGGTCGAGTCTGGTTTCCGCTGGAACACCACCCTCGTCGACGGCACCTCCTACCGCCTCCGCCTGGTCAACGCCGCCGTCGACACCCACTTCAAGTTCTCCATCGACAACCACACTCTCGAGGTCATCTCCATGGACCTTGTCCCCATTGTGCCCTACAACACCACTGTCCTCTCTCTCGGCATGGGTGAGCGCTACGATGTCATCATCCGCACCACCGGCATGTCTTCGATCGCCGACAACTTCTGGATGAGGGCCATCCCCCAGGTTGCCTGCTCCGACAACGACAGCAGCGACAACATCAAGGGCATTATCTCCTACGGCACCGTCGCCACCCCCGAGACCACCGCCTACGACTACACCGACTCCTGCGCCGACGAGGACGTCTCCTCCCTGGTCCCCTACCTCTCCAAGACCGTCGGCACCCAGACCTGGGACTACGACTCGCCCGTCAGCGTTGCCACCAACGACGACGGCTACTTCCGCTGGTACATGAACGAGACCACGATGCTGGTCGACTGGGCCAACCCGTCGCTGATGCAGATCTACGACAACCAGACCGTCTGGGAGGCCGACGACGCCGTCGTCTTCCTCACCGAGGACGACAAGTGGGCCTACATCGTCATCGAGACCACGCTCGCCGTGCCGCACCCCATCCACCTGCACGGCTTCGACTTCTTCATCATCGCGCAGGGCTCCGGCACCTACGAGAGCGGCACCACGGCGCTCAACCTCGACAACCCGCCGCGCCGCGACACCGCCATGCTGCCCGCCTCGGGCTACGTCGTGCTCGCCTTCGAGACGGACAACCCGGGCGCCTGGCTCATGCACTGCCACATCGGCTGGCACACGAGCGAGGGCTTCGCCATGCAGTGGATCGTCCGCCAGGACGAGGTCCTCAGCACCGACGTTGGCTTCGACTACGACACCCTCGACAGCACCTGCACTGCTTGGGATACCTATGTTGAGGAGTACGAGGTCGAGCAGGAGGACTCTGGTGTGTAAGCAAGTTGGGTCTTTGACAGGGAGTGGACTAGTGTGCAGGCGTTTTTTGGGATAGAGGCGGGTAGCATTGTGGGAATAGAGGATCAAAAAAGGTCGAGGCGTTTGCTTTATCATCATAGGAGTTTGTTTTATTTCGGGGTTTTGAATAGTGCGGCCTGCGAGCTACATCGGACGAGGATTAGCAGCAAATACACAACTTTTAACAAAAAACGTCTGATCCCGATCTCTTGGCTGTATGAGTTATTTTTCTTCGTCTTACTTATTTGCATGCTTTACTTCAGTGTCTCCCACTTGTCCCCGCCAAAGATAGTGGGCCCACACTTGCTCTCTCACCGTTTCAAGCGCCAACTAATTCGAACCCAGCAACACTCGCACGATCATCATCAGCATAACCGAGTCTGCTGAGCGGGAGCGCGCGGTGCGCGAATCGTCCAGGTATAGATCGCCGTCCAAATTGACCGGGCGGTTCATGTGCAGGACGAACGCCATCCGAACAGGGCTAGCTATAATTTTTCGATTCTGCTGGGTGCGGGAAATCGTGCTCAAGCTCGACCAGTGACACGCCAACAGGGATGCGCCGAAACACAGTAGGCGATGGTGTTTGGACGACAGGCAAACAAGCTCCTGAAGTATCCTCGGCGCTGAGAAACCGAAAGTCTAACTTGCACGCCAGTTTGTGCGGCTCTACCAGTATTCAGAAAACCAAAACGCTCGCGGCTTTTCTACGATAATACTGCACGGTGTCGCCGGCATGATCTCTGTCCAAGGTTCTACTCGTAGTGCGAAACGCCAAATGGACTTGGTCAACTTGGTCCGCAGCTCAGGCACCCTGGGAGGCGATCACTGTGCTGTCACCGCTCAAAGTTCGGCACACTGTCTCAAAAAGAGAGCTACGCGGATTCAGGCATTCATATGGCAGACGCCATTTCGTGGGCGCTCAGATTCTACAATAGTGCTTAGGTGCCGGTATAGTCTCCCGGATAAGTGGTGGCAGCGCAATCATCAATGCTCTCCTGTCCTTCAGTAGTCTGATCACGGCGATATAAAGTCTACTGGGGGGTGTGGGATCACCGTTCCTTGGGAATATCATGTATATCATTTCTTCTGATGGTACCGTGTGCCCTTTACGCTCCTATTGACAGCCAGATTCTCTCCTCCTCTTGCCTCCAATATCAGATCTTGGACTGCGCACGCCCTCAGGAACCCCAAACCATATACCATGAAGTATCCAACAACAGCCACACTCCTTCTCCTCCTCTCATCAATATCCTCTGCTCGACCAGTCAAGCGTGCCTCGTTCGGCGGAGATGTCAACAACGGCGACGCCTGCATAGCCGCCCGAGCCCTCGCCTCCGGCATCCAAAGCAACATCGACCTCCAACGAGGGGAGCAAGCCAGCCTCGCCAAGGTCAGGACCATCGTTAGCCAGCCGGTGGTCGACCTCGTTGCGTTTCTGGTAGCGAAGCAGCAGTTGCTGGACTTTGTGCAGGCTGGCATTGCGGTGCGGAGTAACAACCAGCTCATCACACCCGATGGCAACGCAGCAGCGGCTGGTTTGGCTACTGTTAGTGTGGACTTTCTCATAAATGGGCATTCTGGGAAAAACAGCTTGCAAAAGATTTACTGACGAGGTCCACACTACAGGTAGCAGGGGCTCAGGCTCAAGAATTTGCTCTCGTCAGCTCCCTAGCGGGCAACGCAAACGATCTGGTCGCCATTACACAACTGGAACAGGATTTCGCGGGGGGTGTGCAGCAGAATGAGCAAAACGCAATCGACGTAAGTTCAAATCTCCTTGTTCACGATTAGATGCTTTTCTCTCCGAGGGTCCGCGCTGCCCTGGGCGTCATCTCGACCCACAAAATGGGAACAAGTGTTTCTCTTTCTCGCACTATCAAAGGTGTTTCCCCAGAGTGTGGGACGCCACATTTGCGAGGACGATTCCAAATCCATAGTCTTTCCCCTACTGCAGTAGGCCCTTGCCAACTTGCTCTCTCCACAGAAACGACAAGCTCCAGACCAAGAACCTGCACCTGGCCCCGGGCTGGCGATGGGGCTGGAAGATTCCCGATCCAGCAAAGTGCACGATCCACACGTCACAGGGTGGATATTTGGTGCGATGATCATCTCCCTCACGCTCGTCATCTTCCTGATGATGGTGCTGCGCAAGCAGCGCAAAGAGAACCTGGCCCGGCGGGAGACCGCACATGAAATGAAAGCCTGGGAAGATGCATACGCTACCTAAACAATTTATATTTGTTGAAACACCACGCGCACTCGCTGACATGAGCATCGGATGGTTGGCGTATTACAGGCGATTTCGGGATGCGAGGCCGTTGCTGCCGCTCTGAGGGGCCTGGATGATAACGACAGGAAGACAAATAATGCTGCTCAAGCGCAGAGCAACCAGGTTCCTGCTCCAGTAATTACTGGACCTGTGCAACCCGCTTAGGTGGACGTTATGGCACTGAACGGGAGCAAGGTAGTTGATTATCTGGATGAGCTGGGATCATAAGGCTTCGCGGCCAGGTGGGGAGGAATTTTGTGTGTCAACACAGTCGTCAACACAGTCGTCAACACAGTCGTCAACACAGTCGTCAACACAGTCGTCACCAGGCTCCAGGGTATTGATCGGGCAGAGAACGTACCTTGCTATTTTTGGAGGATTGGATTTTTTCGTTATTTATGTCTCCGGAATTACGCTGTAAATATCGTTCAACGAAGATTTCTCACGTGGATGATGTCTGCAGTGACAAGTGCTAGCAGGTGTAGTTCGGCGTCAAATCATAATATACGCGTAGGGTGACATTTGAGGTGATTTCCGCTAGCAGACGAATTCTTCGGCACCCACGGTTTCTGCGCTGAATTTTGTGGATGGGAGAAGAATGTGTACGTTGCTGCGTAGGGCTGAGAACCGTCTTCTGCTCCGTTCCAGTCATATTTGTCCCAGGATCATCTTCGTCGAGAGAAAACTTTGTACCTCGGTTTATAAAAGAGACTCGTAGTACCTTGGTAATATAAAGCTGAGCATGTCAACAAATTACCAAGGTAGGTAAGTTTCCACGGGTGTGTATAAGTTCCCAATGAGGTTAGACTTGGGTGTGGGTCCGGGGCAAATCTGGGGTAACGAGCGGGAGCAGGGATCCCATGGCAAAAGCATCGTGCCTCGGCTTGATATCATAGCCCCGCAGACCTTCAACCTCCTTCCTCGGATGGTCCAATATCATATCAGGCCACGGCTTTCTTCAACGCATCAAAGTCGGCACAATCGGTATAATCAACTTGACTTGCAGAAACCGGACTTGATAAAACCGCATCCGCCCCTCGGCCGTTCTCGCCCATTTTACAAAAAGCCACCTACGTCTTGCTAATTACGTCCAGCATCAGACCTCACAATACACCAGAAGTCCAACGCCCCTCTCCCCAAAACTCACAATGGCACCCAAGCAAAAGGCACCATGCTACGTCCTCGGCGTAGGCATGACCAAGTTCATCAAGCCCCGCGGAAAGGTCGACTACACGGAACTCGGCTACGAAGCCGGCGTCAAAGCCATGCTCGACGCCCACATCACCTACGACGATGTTGAGCAGGGCATCGCATGCTACTGCTACGGCGACTCCACCTGCGGCCAGCGCGTCTTCTACCAGTTCGGCATGACCCAGATCCCCATCATCAACGTCAACAACAACTGCTCCACGGGATCCACCGGCCTGGCTATCGGACGGCAGTATGTCTCTAGCGGCGCCGCGGATTGCGTCTTGGTGGTCGGCTTCGAGAAGATGATGCCGGGGAGTCTGCAGACATTCTTCAACGATCGGGAGAATCCCACCGGTACTTCGGGGTTGATGATGGCGCAGACTCGGGGATTCACCAAGGCTCCTGGTGCTGCGCAGATGTTTGGCAACGCTGGACGTGAATACATGGAGAAGTGAGCTCGCCCTTTCCCGTCCCACTCCGTCGACGAACACGTCACAAGAAACCTACACTAACCCATCCTCCCCCAGACACGGCGCCAAAGCAGAAGACTTTGCCGAAATCGGCCGCATCAACCACGAGCACAGCACCAAAAACCCCTACTCGCAATTCCAAGACGTCTACACCCGCGAGCAAATCTCCAACGCCCCGATGGTCTTCGAGCCCCTCACCAAGCTGCAATGCTGCCCGACCTCCGACGGCGGCGCCGCCGCCGTCCTCGTCTCCCAGGACTTCCTCGACGCGCGGCCCCACCTCAAGTCCCAGGCCGTGCTCATCGCGGGCCAGTGCCTCGCGACCGACGCGCCGTCGCTCTTCTCGCAGAGCTCCATCGACCTCATGGGCCGCGAGATGACGCAGTACGCCGCCAGGACGGCGTACGCGGAGGCCGGCGTCGGGCCCGCGGACTTCAGCGTGTGCGAGCTGCACGACTGCTTCAGCGCGAACGAGCTGATCACGCTGGACTTCCTGGGGCTGTCGGCGCCCGGCAAGGCGCACGAGATGGTGCGGCGCGGGGACATCACGTACGGCGGCAAGATCGTCGTGAACCCCTCCGGCGGGCTCATCTCAAAGGGCCACCCGCTGGGCGCGACGGGGATTGCGCAGTGCGCGGAACTGGTGTGGCATTTGCGCGGGTGGGCGAATAACCGCGAGGTCAAGGATACCAAGTACGTGCTGCAGCATAACTTGGGGTTGGGAGGTGCTGTGGTGGTGACGGTTTACAAGCGGGCGGATGGGCAGGTGGCGCCGAAGCTGGATGATGCTGCGATTGCGAAGGCGAATGGGCTGGGCTATAACCCTGCGACGGTGGCCAAGGGGTTCACGGAGGCGCAGGCCAAGTCGGTGAGGAGTAAGACCAAGACGAGTGATTGGGCGCTGCAGGATACGCAGGAGAAGGTGCAGGCGCGGTTCTGATTGTGAGATGGGTGTGTTGCGGCAAAGAGATTGTTCTTCAGGCAGGTGATGAAGTTGGCACGATTTTTTTGTATACCAACAACTCAAAGAATGCATATTATGTTACACATCATTTCTTCTCCTACAGCATCGCCTTCCACCCTCCACTCCTCGGCTTCTCAAGCCCCATAAAGTCCAGCACACACCCCAAATGATCCACCCCCCAGAACCCCTCCTTCTCTCCCTTCGCGTTCTCACAGACCATCCACGGCAGCCCAAACGCGCCCTCCGCAAACGCCAGATCCGAATTCGCCAACAGCATTTTCTTCCCCTCCGTGCCCGCAACCTCCAGCACCTTGGCGACCTTGCCGCCCTCGTCCCCGCCGCCGCCGCCGCCCACGAGCTTGCCCAGCAGCCCCGCGACCACGTCCTTGTCGGTGATGGTCTCGCCGCGGACCCAGTACGCTTCGTAGAAGGCGTCGAGGGCGTCGATGATGGCCTGTTGCGCGGGGGCGGAGGTCTGCGGCTGGCCGGTGAGGTGGCTGAGGGCGTTGATGGCACGCATCACGGTCAGGGTCAGCGGCGGGAAGTTGGGCGGCGTGTCGGCGACCATGGGGACGTTGAAGTAGCGCGCCCAGCGGACGCGTTCTTGCATGATCCATTTGTCTTTGTCTGCGCGGGTTTGTGCTTTCGCATTAGCAATTTTTTTTATTTTACTTCGTTGACTGCAGACGCGGGCTTTTTATCTCCCGCCTGTTCCCTCCCAGCTTGCCGTCACACCAACAAGGTTTTGTCTGGCTGATGAGTAAAGGAGCAGGCAGGACGCGGGCATTGCAACGCACTCTTGATGTTAATCGGCGCCGTGTTTCCTGCTTTGTGCATCACTCCGCCGAGGAAGATGGGGATATACGTGATTTGGCATTGCTTGAATACCGGGTCATGCTATGAAGAGCGGATTAGTGATTTTGTCCTGAAAGAGGCCGCCGCATTTCCCATGCCAGCGCGTCTAAATCCGACGGCCAGCTTGGATTGTCGTACTCACTCTAAATACGTGGTAGGCCACGTAGGCGAAAGGAGAAACAACGTCGACGTAGAGGGTGATCTTCATTTTTTGAAAATTTGTGAGATTGGCGTGAGTGGAGGGTGGACGTGTCCTGGGATTGATGAGAATGTGGTTATGGTGAGGTGAGGTCGAACGGTGGCGAACTTCGGCTGGGATGAGCTTTGGGCGCTGGTGCGGGGGTTCAATTCAGGTGCCGAGGATGAGGATAAGGGCTAACGAGTGCGGGACTTGATGTGAGCTAGCCGGACTATTGCCCCATAATAATACTGAGGTACAATCTGTAATTTTCACAAATATTAAAAAGGGTAAAGAAAATGAAGTGTTGTAACATCAGTGGTCTTTGGTGATGGTTTCATATGAGCTTTGTGCTGCCACCTTTCACATGCAGATGATCTCTTTTCAGACGTCACAAGGAACCATGATTTGGCAGATAGGGAGATAGATACCGGTGTGCATGGTGATTCTTTTCTTTTCTCCGTCCACTTGTTCTTGAAGTCACGATTTGGGGGATGCGTTTGGGCGGAAAGGACATCCGAGCGAGCTAGTATGGGGTTTTTAATGCATTGTAATATTTTGACTTAAGTCGTGTATCTGTAAAGGCGGACCACTCCTCGCCTCTGGCATGAGCCCCGAATCGTCCCTCTCGTCTCTTTCAGGCCGCTATTCTAGGTGCATTGAAAGCCAAATGCCTCGTGGAAAGGCTCATAGAATCAGCCGGTAGCAAGCTCGGAAGTATATCCAACATCAAACCGCTGTCTCGCTCAGTCTCCCAGCCAGGGCATCTACAGCATCGTCAAAGCGTAAACACAAGCCACGACAACAGCGAAGGCCTGACCACCACCCAGCGCGACCACACTACCAGCAGCACTCGCCGAGTCAGTCGAGGCACTCGTCGTGGAATTGTCAGTAGCCGCAGCAGCGGCGGTACTGGCAACGCTGATGCCCAGGCTCTGGCAGGTGTCGAGCAGCGTGGTGTTGGTCATCATAGCACTCAGCTTGTCAGCCTTCTCCGCGACCTTGGCCTGGAACTTAGCGATCTTCTCGGTGGCGTTGTCGTCGTCACTGAATTCCTCGGTCTGCAGGAGGATGGTTGCGGTCAGAGGCCGAGTCATATAGTCCAGAGGGAAATGCAGGTACGGGTAACTCACAAGCGCAGTAGTGTTAGCAGCAAGAGCCTGCTGCTTCGCCAACTTGGCAATACTCTTGCACGACGACTGGACATTTTTGGATGCGCAGAACGCCGTGAGCGTGGCGTTGGACTCCAGCGCGCTGAGATCAGCCTGCTTCGCCGCGACCTTGGCGACAAACGCAGCGGCCTTGGTGTCGTTGTTGTCGGTGTGCTCGGCGAGCAGCGTGGCATTGTTCACAATCTCGTTGGCCTTGTCGAGGTTCTCCATCTCGTTGCAGGCATCCTCCATGTCCTCCTCGGCGAAGATGACATTGCAGGCCGTCATCAGCGTCGCGTTGCTCTGGAGGGTCGCGAGTTCTGTGGCCGCCGTAGACGCCTTGGCTTGGAACTCGGCGATCTTGGTGGCATCGTTGTCCACCTTCTCGACGAGCTTGGTAGCGTTGGCGGCGAGGTCGGTAATTTTGGTGAGCTTGGACACTTGCTTGCACTGGGATTTGGTGGAGGTGGAGTTGCTGTGGTCCTTGGCTGCAGCGAAGCCGGCAAGGGCGAGGACGATGGTTGAGGTGAACTTCATTTTGGATGAAGGTATGGAGTATTGGGTAGAAAGCAAAAAATGGAGCTGGATATGATTGACAATAGGAAGATGAGAATAGAAGCTATACCAGAGCGTACGGACCGGCCGAAAAAGGTGAAGTTAAAATGAAGTTTTGAGAGGAGGTTCAAGACAAGATGCTTGGTGATGATGAGAGCTCAAAAGAAGTAGATATCACTCGCATCGTCGAGATATATAATCTTCCTCAGCCCAACGACTCCAGACGCGAGACTTTCTACCACTATCTAGGCCGCGTCATCCTCCTCAACGTATCACTCAATGTCAAATCGCCCCCAAACCTGTCGGTGCTATTTTGGCACGGCACACACGGCGCTTACCTAGGGGAGGAAACCATCTTGACGCGAAGGGACGGTCTCATCCCAACTCCCACGCGGGCGGGAGTGGGGCCATCGTCCCCCATACCACCCGGTAGTGAGGTCCAGCTTCAGCTAGCTTTAGGGAGAAGCATATCTGCAAGCTTGACCCGGAGGTGTGGGGAAGCACGGGCCAGTAGACGTCGACACGTTCCGAATAGAATAGTCTCGTCTAGACGAGCGTGTAGGTATGCCTTGCGCCGCAAGCGACTACAGGCTGATTGGCTGCGATGCGACCCGGGGGGGGGGGGGTCGAGGGAGTTTCACGGTTGAGACGGGGCGTTTTTGACACCTGCTCTCGCTGGTTTGACGCGTGGGCACTTTGCGCCTGCGATGAAATTCTGCTGTTGGACGAGTGAGACGTCGTTCAGCGGCTGACTGTTTCAACCTTGGCATGGTGTCCCGGCTCGGGCCAGTCGAGTGCTCAAGTGTCGAGGCATGTGGAGGAGGTGAGGTTGAAAGTGGATCCCACAGAGCCTCAAACAAAATAGGGGGTCCTCCCTGCACGTTGTGCTAGGATACCCCAGCTTATGCGCTGCCCCTGCTCACGGGTGGACCGTCCTTTTGACCACTACCTACTATGTATGTACTTATAGCAAATACCTACTCTACGATAAGTAATTACCTAGGTATCCTGTAGTAAGTATTTTCAGGTGAATATCGTAGGCTAAATGTCTCAGGGTAAATATCCCACGGTAGGTATCCTGCGGTAACAATAAGCCGGACGTTCCAGGGACAAAGAGCACGCTTGTCTAACAAAGCCAGGTACGCACAACGCCTGGGCAGTGTGGCCGCGCGCTAAATTTCTTCTTTGTGCTTCTCTCTATGTCGAGAACTACCCACCACGGCCCGAGGACGAAAATAGATAATTACATTCATGAACAGGTTTATGTGCGGGGAGCTATGGGACCATATATACCTCTCGTGTGCTGCTGTTTGTAAATTGTCCAAGCCCTGGCTTTCGAGAGCCGAGGAGAAAGAAAATTGGGTTCAACAGCATAGTAGATATCTTAACCGTCAGAATCTATGGAAACAAGTCAAAATACTGGAAATGGACGTGGACGAGGTGGTGGCACAGGTGGCTATGCTGCTGACACTTTCGAGAACCTAAGACGGTCTATCATCAAAGACGTGGATGCTGCAGAGGCGGCCCTGGTGCAGGTAGCTACCCTGATCCAGCAAGACGGCTCTCGAAGCAAACGAGGTGCTCCAGCAGCTTCCCAAGGCACGGAACAGAACAATACGGACAAAAAATGCTTTCGCGAGCTACGGGACCTTCGTCAATCACTTGAAAGTGATTGGCCTTTGACCGACTATGATATAGAACTACAGGCAGGTAAGCTGCGATTGGATATCCAGGCTTTCGCCCTCGAATTCTTCAAGGCCGCAGATGTCAACAGCCTTACGAATCCCGAGCTCGACGACTACCTGGATGTTCCCGAACCCTTAGGCACTTTCATGGCCACGATGGGCGCCTTCAGTGAGGAGGATATTAGAAGCTGGATATTTAATATTCAGGATACTGATATGCGCTCCAGAATCATGTGGAAATTCATTTGGGAGTTTCTGCTCCGCTGGGTATTTGGCCGGTTTCTGTGGATGGGCGATTTGAATGGGGCGGCGCGCAGAATCGGACGAGCCATATTTCCCGAGGGATTCGGTGAGTACCTAGAACGAACTCCAGAAGCAAAATGATCCTGATTTTCCTGTGCATTTGCTAATGAGAAATAGTGGATAACACCTCATTCCAGGAGCTAGCGAAGTTCCAGCGGTGGACAGCGGTGATGGCAGGGCATTTCTACGATTACCATTCACACACCGGAACTAATTTCGAGCATCTGGACGATGAAATGAAACAATTCTCTAGTGTGAACATGTTCACAGAGAATTGGCAGCGTTTTTATGATGCGGCAGGACAGTTCTCCAACGGGCAGGAGGCCAGGATACGGGAGGCCTTTCGTCATCTTTTCCACCAGGCCATCAATCTGGACCTGGTGATGAGCCGCTCCACCATGGCCAAACTCACTTTGCGGTTTCCTGAAGCAGTCGTCGGTACCGGATTCAACCGATACACGCAGGATTTGGCACAGGAAGAGTCCACCGCGACATCCTTGGGCCGCAACATACGAATGGTCGTTGCGCCGGCCTTGTACAAGCTGGGAACGGATACCGGCGAGGGATATGATGAGGACGAAATCGAGCTCATGCACCCAACAATTTCATGTGCGCAAGCTGTCGGCCAGAAAAGCACCGTGAAGAGCCGGTCCCAGGGATTATTGCCGCCTAGGACAAAGGCTCAAGGTTCCTTATCAAAAAACGCTCCAGCTCCTCCTCCCCTGATCACTATCACGAGCCCAACCCTGAAAGCTTCGATACCAGCAAATACTCCTGCTCATTCTCCCTTGATTACTGTCACGAGCTCGACCCTAAAGGCTGCGACTACCAAGAGGCCCATTCCCTCCGAGTGGCTCAAGCCAGTAACTGACCCGAAGAGACCAAAGCAACCTTCTCATTCCATCATAAGCAGTGGTAAAAATGAAACACATAGGGTCCTCCACCCAGAACGATTATCGACACGTTCTTATGTGCAGCCTCCAGATGTCGAAAATGAAGATCCAGACTCTTCCATGGATTCAATTTTCGATTTTGATGATAATGAGTTTGAAGATCCGGACCCGGGCAAGGCCACACAAAAACGGCCTACAGCCCCAACTCGACCAAGTCAAGACAGCCGCACAAGTCGGGGTCAAGGGGGGCGGGGGCCTACAGGACTTTTGGATAGTACTGTAAGCAGGCCCCAGCCAACATCATCTCCCAGCGCAGCTGGGAGTACAACCACGAGCACACTGGGTTCCGCGTCAGGATCGAATCCATTCAAAATCCGCAACCCTATACCGGAACATTTCAGACCACTGCCAGCCCCCACCCCCCATCAGCCTGCTATCCCAAGGACAATCGGTGTGGCCAAGCCAAATGGCTCTAGACCCAGAACATCAGGCGTCGTGCCGCCTCAGACACCGCCGAGTAAACCTATGGAACTGCCCCAGCCCCCATGGCAAGGGCGCACGTCTCCGGGGACTGCCAAGGGATCGCAAGCAGGTACAGGCCCGGGAACAATCGCCATTAATCGGCCATTCAATTCGAGCTGGTCCTCCCCAGGCCAAGGCAGTGGACTACTACCCGGGACCGGAACTCCTATCCCAGGCGTCGCTTGGGAGCGCCTGATTCGGCCTTTCTAAACGTTCCAGGGATAGCACCCGCGGCGCCTACAGCTAGGAGACCAGGTGGTGGAGCTCAGGGTCTTCAGCTCCGAAATAGTCACAAAGGATCCCTCAAGCCGCCGGCGCAAGCTATGGGCTCGACCCAGGCGCTGACATTGTATGCGCCGCCTGTTGCCACAGGCCGCAACGGCATATCATTGTTTACGCTGGCTGTAGGGTGTTGTGGAGTGCTGTATGCTTATCCTGTTATGATCGTGCTGGTGGCTGTTTTTTCTGTACCTATTATTTAGTTCCATGGAAGAGTAGGATCTGGCGCAGTCATAATTCGGTAGTAATACTCTGTATACTCTGTAGATACAGATCACACGTAATGAAACATGATATATCATACGGTTACCATCTTCGTAGAACATGACGCATTGCAAACTTGAAGACCAAGAACTCATCTACTAAGTATGTGTCCCCATCGTTAACCCAAGGCGCCTATCTAAATCTCTCACTTCTCTCACAAATCATAGCCTCCATCATATTTCTGGCAGCCTGTACCAACAGCGCACCCTCAAACCAATCGCAGTCCTTTCCTGGCCCGCTCCCTTCCGGGTTTCTCTTGGATGGTCGGTCTTCACTGGCTTTCGCATGGAGCTTGGCCAGTATGCCCATGACAGGTGTTGAAATAGGTAGGGGATCAAAAGAGTGTTGAATTCGTATACAAATCCAAAAGACTAACAGCTATTTCTCGCAGGACCACCTCAATATATATAGCCCACACGATCCTCACCAAAACCAACTCCTCGAGAGGCACAGCCGGAATATCCGATTCCTCTTATCTGAAGAGGCCGTTCTCGGAGACCTAAATATCCACAACGATGTCTGTTGTTTCCGTACAACGTACCGGAAATATCGTGGTTTCCTAATCGGGAGAACCGGGGCATTCTCAACAACAGGGCGTAGGCTTTCAGCCAGCCCAATTTTTCTGACCCAACGATCAAAGGACTAGTCCCTGTGGTATTCCTCGTACTCCTCCCACAGAGTGTCTATGAAACCGCCGCATCGCCGCGTCAGGCTGGCGTAGTCGATGCTCATGTCCGGCACTGCCTCGAGGAGGGTTCTTCTCCAGCTGCGCGAGGGTGGTGCGCGGGAGGAGGGCCGCCCGATGTGCATGTGGCCTGCTCCCTCTTCCGGCTGCCGTGGAGGTGGAGGTTATTGTTGTTGTTGCTGCTGTGCCACCAGTGGCAGTGGGAGTTCTCTTCGCCCGATCGAGCCCATGGGACTCAGCCTGGTTACTTAGTCCACTCAGCACCCGCGGGAAGTCGACCTCGCCGCCAAAGAAGCCTCGGAGTGCCTGTGTAGCCGTCGAGGGCTTGAAGAGCCAGCGCTTCTTGAGATGGTAGTCCCGGTGAGCGTCACCTTGGAGCAGGGCACCGTCATGCCCACGCGGTAAGTGAAGCGGGCGAGCATGTCGGCGGGCTTGGAGGGGATGTCGTTGGCGAAGATGGCGATCGCTTTGCATCTCGATGGCGCGCTCCATCTCAGGCCATCAGACGTTGCAGATGCCCAGCACCGTCAGGGCGTTGTAGAGATGGGCGACGACGAGTATGTGGCCTGGGGAGTTGGATAGCGAGATGCCCATCTCTCCCATTTGTGCACAGGCCAGCAAAAATCCATAAGCAGAACGAAAACATGAAAGCAAGAAAATAAAAATGGACATAGCCGAAGTCGAACCGACAACTTCTGGAATAAGTATAATATAACAATAATGACCAGACGTATACCAACTACCTAAATACACCATATGCCCGGGAGGACCTAGCTTTTCCAGATATACAAAGTATAAGATCAAGTTTGGCTCAGTGTATGGTGAGGGAAGAAGGGTTTTGCTAGCACCGTCTCCGTTAGTCCTGTTTGTGCACAGGCCAGTAGGCGATGCATCACACAAGAAGCAGCGGACCCGATCCACTAGGGTGTCAAACTGGTAGGAGTCCTGAATGTTCGGCGGCAGTCTCTTTCATCAAGGATTTACATTGAGACTACTATTGACAAAGACGTCTTGCACTGGCTCTCCTGACTGCCCTATTGGCAACAGAAGGTTCCCAGGTGGTGCCACGTGAAGGCTGCAAAGTCCGATTTCACCACCCGCCCACCCGATCCGCATTCCCAAAATAACTATCTAACTATTATAAAAGTGTCATGTCCAAGGCGCTCCGAACGTCTTGGCCACCCACAAGATCCCGAGGATCCCACCCACCGTGACGACCGTCCTGTTCAGGTCCGAAAACCCTCCCAGCACGAAACGCCCCAGTGCCAACGCCCATCGCCTCCACCACGACCTCCGAACCCGCCCACCCGCCGCTCTCCCTGCAATTCAAATCAGTCAATATGTCCAATCTGGGCTGAAAATTTCACAACAGAAAGACTTACTCAAAACCCGCGCCAGCTCCTCCGCCGCGTCCGCCATCCCCACCATCGCCTCCACCGCAGCCAAGTCCTCGACCCGCCCACCCTCCACCGCCTGCGTCTCCGGCCCTGCACTGCCCACCGCACCCAACTGTTGCATCTGTATGTCTTGTCATAGAAGTCAGTCTAACGTTTCTGCGGGACCAGGCAATGTGTGAATGCTGGAGTGCCTGTAGGTGATGTGATGGGGAAGGGGGAGGGCTGGGGGTGATGGAGGGGCCTAGAGGTGATGGAGAGGCTTGGAGGTGATGGACTCCTGGACATGTTGACCTCCTGGAGATGGTGTAGGAGCCTGAAGGTAACGAGGAGCCTGGAGGTGGTGGGGCTCCTGGAGGTGATGGAGAGGCCTCAGGGTGATGGAGGCCTTGAAGATGATGGTGTCCTGGGCAGAGGGAGTGATGGAGTCTTGGACCGAGGAAGTACTTGGAGATGATGGTGTGCCTGAAGTTGCCTGGAGGTGATAGAGCCCGAGTCCTGGATTCCTGGACCAATCGATAGAGTGCTGGAGTGCTGGAGTGGAGTGGGGTGGATTGGGGTGGATTGGGGTGACTTACCAGCCATCATACAAAAAAAAAAGAAAGTAATAAGGTAAAAGAGAGTCAATATGAAAGAGGGACAGGGTAAAACTTAGCTGATTGTGTTTGTTGTTGGTAACGAGTGGCCCGGCGGGTGAAGAAGAAAGGAAAAGAAAACAAGAGACAAAAGGGAATTGTTGCAGATGGGTGTTTAGGTACTTCGAAATACCGGAATAACAAGTGATGAGCTCCTTCCTCAGCTTTGAACGCAGACTATAGGCATCACCCCTGACTAGCAGCTTCCTGCTGTCTGGGTGATATTCCCTGACAACACAGTACTTTCCCTCTGGCAAGAACTGACACCAAGTTTCGACTGTCCGCACCTTCCTACTACAATTGACATCCCCCTAAGATATACCTATGTAGGCACTGAATTAAGTAGTAGCCTTAAATCTGGCTGGGGGCAAGAGATACCAATTCCTGACCGCCAGAATTCATGCAATTCATGCCCCAGCATCGATTACCACTGATCATGGCAAACTTTTGCTTATAACCAAATCCGGAATGGGAGAAGACAGAGCACAAAACTCGCATTCATCGAAACCATGGCCGTCGCAGCCACGGACCATTTCGGCATCTCCATTCGCCTGTCAACGAGTTTGTGCCTTCCAGAACTCCAACGAAACGATCAAAACACTCCGGTGCCGCGTGCCCGGCGAGACCGCTCGAATCTCGACCCAGCCCAGGGCTCAGTCAACCCAAAATTCCAACGATGTAAACACGCTGATCAACGAGTTTGTGCCTTCCAGAAGTCAGTCAACCCAGAACTCCAACAATAAAAACACTCCGGTGCCGCGTGCCCGGCGAGACCCCTCGACCCAGGCCAGGGTCACGCCCTAGGCTTCGTCACAACCTCCACGGCCACCTACTTTTCAGGGCATCTTTTCTAACGTGGTGGACGCCGCACCTTCGACCAAGCTCAGGTGCTGCTCTTTAAATCTCGGTCATCGCAATCCTGCTCCCGCCGCCGGTTCTCTTGGCACAACGCGACGACCTGAACAAATTCATCGAGCGCCCGTGGCCCGAGCGGTGTGCTCGTCCGCGCTTCCTACAGCGTCTTCGTGAAGCGTGTTACCTGCTTCCTTTCGCAGCTACTCGGAATTCTCTAGGTATGTTCGACAGCTCCAAGGATGTTGCGGGCCTGACCATGCTAATTAGTCTGTGTTCGGGCAGAAAGTAATTAGACATCTGACCCAACGACACGACGACCTATGACCATCGCTGGGACTTACACGGCAGTTTCAACTTGTCAAGGCATTATTGGCGGAATCCGGTGCCTCCTGGCCTTCAATGAGAGCTGTGCCGACTGGAAGCTGCCTAGTCGGTCAGAAATTTCCGAATCCGGGAGGGCAGTTGGAAGTTGAGTGGGCAAGTTTAGTCTCTCACAGACAGTACAGTTGGTTCTCAGTCGAAACGAGCCCACGATGCCCAGAAGATAGGAGAGAACCAAATACATAAGATTAAGACCACTTTGCTCCCGGCGCCTCTGTTGCATTTGTGCCGCCGCCGGTGTGCGGCCCGGGGAAAGGAGGCGGGTGGCCCTGGGAGAAAACCCTGAAGTGTGCTAGCCCAAGGCGCCAGAAAAGATGGTCCATCAGAACAAACTACCTAAGTAAAACTACCAGTTGATAAAACTTTTGCAAGCGGATGAGCTTCCGCCAGAAGTAGTCGCGTTCGAGTCCGCTTTGCACGTACCCAAACCATCCTGAAGTCATTTCCACAAAATTCCCTTCACAGCCCACACGTGCTCCAAAGAATATGTCTTGTGGCTGCGCTCCGGACGAACTGGACTTTTTTGACCTGGGCCTTTTCAAGGTCGGCGGACGCACTTGTTGTCGATCTTTCCTTGCGAGACTTTGGAGATTGCGTCGCGCACCAGTTGCTGCGAGCAGCCGAACCCGGTCCAGAAGGTGGCCCCCCACACCGTTCCATTGCTCTTGTCGATGCCATACTCGTGGGTGTGGAACTGAGTGACCCAGCAGGAAGGCGAGGCTATCTCGTCTCTGAAAGCTTGCATGGGCGAACCTCCTGCAGGTTCGAAGCACTGGTCATATGGAATGACGATTTCCCACTCTCGGTGCAAGAACCTTCCTGTCACGTCACATCTTGCCTCATCCAAGCCATGCTCCGGGATGCAGCACTTGTCATCGGGGCAGTCAGATACCTATAACAGTTAGTACTCGTCACCGTGATTCGCCTTGCGACATGATTGGTCTTGCATGGCGGCATGGACCGAGCTCATCTCACCTCGACGCCCATTGTGGTATCAACTGCTTCCGTAGCATTGAGACGGGCACTTGAAAGTGGAGGTATGGCCATAGCAGCGCACATGGATGACACTGCAATGGTCACGAGTGTTGTTATTTGGAGCTTCATGATAGGATCTGACGTGTAGAGGGTTGATCTTGAAAAGTATGTGTATGATCGAAGTATACCGCATAGGAAGTTTGGAAGCTTGGAGGGGCCGACAGGTCTCTATTTGTAGACGCTTGAAAGTCAGTTGCATGTGCCGCTGTCTAGAGGGCTGCTCAGGTGATCAGCTTAATTTCCAGCTAAATTCAGTTGGGCACAGCTTTACGGACAATTAGTTAGCAACATGACGAGATTATCGTGCGTTTCTGACAGAAAACAATGCGCGTCGAGATGTCTACCTACTTAGCTGCTACGCGGCGGATTCACGAAGTGCGAAAATCAGCATTGCCATCACCTGGGCAGAGCCCGTCATCGGCGGACACTTTTAACACTATGAGGCTAAACCTCCATGGCTAAGTAATTACATCGAAGAGCCACTAATTCACAGCTATAAGTCGGCGGAAATATAGCTACCTCGGTACTCTACAAAGCACAACTACAAGTCCCTTCATCGTTGCAGCTGGCTATCTGCGAAGTCTCAGGTCCTGTATACAGCGTGTTGGGTACTTATATGAGCCCTGACCGAGCCTGGCCGATACCTCTTTTGCTCCAACAGGTCATGAGCCCTCGTGAGTTTTGTCACAAGTCGAGTCGCGGCAAGCCGCTGCGCTTGTAAGCGCAAGTCACAAGTTGGCCAGTTGCACATACGGTGACATACCTAATACGTAGGTAAGCAACAAGCCACCTGTCGGTTGACTGTACTATAACCGTGTACAGTGGGAAGGGCCTAATATAAACAAGGGAGGGTGGTTCATAGCGTGTATTAACGGTGGGCGCCTAAGTAGAAAAGTCTACTTAGTAAGTACTAAGACCGTCTGCGATGCCAGACGGTCATGAGATTGGCTACTTGTCCCAGTGCCAGACACCATGTCTTACTATAGTCGCCCACATGTGCAGACCAAGCCTCAAGGTGGGCTGATCCAGTTGACTATTCCAACACCACCCATTTTTAAAGGGAAAGCGGCTTCCAAGCCATGAATCAAGCCCAGAATTCGTGGATTTCTCGACTTTTGGCTCGGCTGGCCCCTTTTTTGCCTTTTCCGGCCTCCCGTATGCCTAGGTCGAGGGTTCGGACCCGGGCCGGAAAACCGGAGCCGGGCGTCCGCAGCCGGGTAAAGTGTGTTCGCAAGGCAAATCCTTCTGCATTCTCTCTAGGCCTAATTCTCTCGACTCTTCCTTGAATGTGTCGCGTTCCCCACCAGGCCACTTGTGTACTTGGATTTGGGTGTTTGATTCTGGGCATTTGATTCTGTGTGTCTGATTCTGGTCGTTCGACTTTGCTGCATCCCGCACCATAGCTTGGACGAGGCAAGATGACCTGTGGACGTGAAAAAGAAGGGCCTTCCACCGAATAGTCATTCCATCAGACAAGTGTTTCGAACCTAATAAGAGAGATTTGCCCCTGCGAGCATTCAGAGAGCAGATAGCCTCGTGGTCCCTTCGAGTGCCTCATTGCTGAATTCTGGCCTCATGAATATGGCATCGACAAACACATGACACCGGTGTAGCGGGCCACCTTCTGTTCCGGACATAGGAATTGGCTGCTCGCAGCAATTGGTCCGCGACGCGATCCCCGAAGTTTCGCAATGAAGTATTGACAACAAGAAGCCCAGGTCAAGGATTTCCAGCTATTCGGGGACGCATCCACAGAACTGCCTGGCGATGCAATACCTGCTTTGGGATACCTGCTATAGGCGTTGGTAGCGGCGGGTCGGATCATGCAGTGCAGAGGGGATCGTATGATAGACAGAGAAACGCATGTCGTGGACAGTATAACATGTCCAGGCCCAGCTGTTATAGCTTGGCCCCGTATCAATGATATGTTCTTCCCCTGAAAAAAGGCCTGCCTATGTAGCCTCTAGAATTGAAGCTATAATATCACGGGCGCTGGGAAGAAAAGTTTTGGACCCCTGTTTGGGCGGGCCGAAGTCGGCGACGGTGACTACATTCGAAGAACATCAACAACACCTCGCCCTTTCTGCCTCCCTCACCGCCGTCAAGCCATCAGGTCGATTTGATACTTTCCCTCCAGGGCCCGAAACCGTCAGAACAGCCGAAACAGCAGCCACACAATGTCCAACGGCGAAGCTGCCCCCGAACCCCGCAGGGGCACCCACTCGCCCTCGCAGCGATACCTCAGCACGCGCGGCGAGGACTACGACGTACGATGAATGCCCTGTGGCTGTCTCTCTTCTGCCCCCTTTTCTGCGCATCCCAGGCTCTCAAAAGCTGACAGAAAGTTGTTGTGTCTCCTCCCACAGTTGTCCTTCGAAGATGTCGTCCTCAAGGGCCTTGCGACCGACGGCGGCCTGTACATACCCGAAGAGATCCCCTTCGCCGCCAACTGGCCGAGCTGGAAGGACCTGTCCTTCGCCGACCTCGCCTACAACATCCTGTCTCTGTACATTTCCCCCGCCGAGATACCTGCCGAAGATCTCAAGGACATTATCAACCGAAGCTACTCCACCTTCCGCCACGAGTCCGTCACGCCCCTGAAGCACCTGCAGGACAACCTGTACCTGCTCGAGCTGTTCCACGGCCCGACCTTTGCCTTCAAGGACGTCGCGCTGCAGTTTCTGGGCAATCTGTTCGAATACTTCTTGACGAGAAGGAATGTGGGCAGGGTTGGCAGAGGTATGTCATTGCACACCTCCCAGACGTATCAAGCAGGAGCACAGCGACCCCCAAAACTAACACAATCCCACTATCCACCCAGAGAGGCACCACCTCACCGTCGTCGGCGCCACCTCCGGCGACACCGGCAGCGCCGCCATCTACGGCCTGCGCGGCAAGAAGGACGTCTCCGTCTTCATCCTGCACCCCAAGGGCCGCGTCAGCGCCATCCAGGAGGCCCAGATGACCACCGTGCTCGACAAGAACGTGCACAACCTCGCCGTGACGGGCACCTTTGACGACTGCCAGGACATCGTCAAGGCGCTCTTCGCCGACCGCGACATCAACGCCACGCTGCGCCTCGGCGCCGTCAACTCCATCAACTGGGCGCGCATCCTCGCCCAGATCGTCTACTACTTCCACGCCTACTTCGCGCTCGTCAACGACCCCGCCTCGCCCTTCGCCATGGGCGACAAGCTGCGCTTCGTCGTGCCCACCGGCAACTTCGGCGACGTCCTCGCCGGCTACTTCGCCACGCGCATGGGGCTCCCCGTCGACAAGCTCGTCGTCGCCACCAACGAGAACGACATCCTCTACCGCTTCTGGAAGACCGGCCGCTACGACAAGAACCCCGCCCCCCCCGCCGCCGCCAGCGCCCCCTCAGCCCACGGCGGCGGCGGCGGCGGCATCCCCGCCGACGGGGTCACCGCCGACCCGAGCGGCGTCCGCGGCACCCTCAGCCCCGCGATGGACATCCTCGTCTCGAGCAACTTCGAGCGCCTGCTGTGGTACCTCGCGTACGAGTTCGCCGCCGAGGCCGGCATGGACGACGAGTGGAACAAGCGGCAGGCGGGCCAGGAGGTCGCGGCGTGGCTCAAGGAGCTGCGCGGCCCTGCGGGCGGCTTCGGCGTGTACAAGGCGGTGCACCTGAGCGCGCAGCGCGGCTTCGAGAGCGAGCGCGTCGACGACGCGCAGACGGTGGCGACCATCCGGGACTTCTTCGCGCGGCTGGGCTACGTCCTCGACCCGCACTCGGCGGTCGGCGTCGCGGCGGCGCTGCGGAGCAACGAGGCGGCGGCGAAGGCGGTGCCGCATATCTCGCTGGCGACGGCGCACCCGGCTAAATTTGCGAATGCGGTCGATCGCGCGCTCAAGGGCGAGGAGGGGTATGATTTCGAGGCGAAGGTGCGGCCGAAGGAGTTCGTCGGGCTCGAGGAGAGGGAACGGCGCGTGGAGGGCGTGGAGAACTCGTGGGAGGCGGTGCGGGAGGTGGTCAAGAGGCAGGTGGAGGAGGAGTTGAGGGCTGATGAGGAGGCTATCAAGGCGGAGATTGCTGCGGATAAGGAGTAGGCAGGCTGCTGGTATGTTAGGGGGAGTAGATTCAGCTTTGCATTTTTCTGGATCCTGGGATGTGTGAGACATGCACGGCTTTATGGGATGCATTGATAGAGGCTAACGGACACGAAAAAGGCTTAGGCTATGGCGTATATGGCTGTGGTGGATGGTTCATGGTGGCCAGATAGCTCACCAACAAAGATAGCTCACCAGCAACAGTCATTTGTCGTGGGCCGTAGAAGAAGGGGCGAGTGAGGCCACTACTTGCAGGCAAATGCAGAAGTCTGCTTCGAACTAGGCCTCGGCCAACTGAGCATCCATCGTCAGTAGCATTGCATTGCACTAGAACAGCCTTGATTGAATTGTGATCGTTATAGAGTCTCCCCCGCCCGTCGTAGTAAGTAATCCGCGTCTTCGCATAATCATCCCTGAGCTTGACCAAATACCTCCTTACTACTGCCACGTCCGAGTAGAAAGACAAGAATGCTGTATCCGTTACTTGCGAATAATCTTCAGCAGCGACGGGATCCTCAATCTCTTGCTCAGTCCGACCCTCAACGGTGCCTTACCCTGTTGGCCGGGCGTCGACGCAGACTTCGAGACCTCCTTTACCTTCGGCTCTGGTGTAACCTCCTGCTGCTTCTCCATGACCACCTCTTCTGTTGCAGTCTTTGTGTCGGCTGCTGCTGCTGAGGTATTGCTCCCGGTGTTGCTGATGTCGCGCAGTGCTTGTCGATCCTCATCGTTTTTGTACGGCGCTGGCGCATCTGTTGGGGCGTCTGCTAACTCTTCTGGCTCGTAATTCATGTCTCTGCCACCATCCCTCCCCTGTTCATCTTCAAGGGCCGGTGGTTCTGGTGTCTCTTCGAGCACCTTCTTCTTGCGACCCCTCTTGGCAGGTACTTTGGCTGGTGTGGGTACCTCGGCTTCATCTTCCAGGGGCCCGTCAGCCATGGCGTCTGCTCCGTTTGTGTCTTCGGTCGCCTCTGCTATTATTCCGGATTCTTCCTTGGTGGAGGCTCCCTCGTCGTGTTCTGGAGCAGGCGGTGCTATGTCACTCTTTTTGGGTCTGCCTCTCTTCCTCTTCGCGGGCGCTGTCGGTGCGGGACTAGGGCGTGCTTCCGGTTCCGCAGACGCAGCTGTACGCTCCTCCGTTGCAAGTGGCGCTTCCTCCACTCTCTGTTCTTTCTTCTTCCTACCGCGCTTCTTGGGCTGCGGTGTGTCCTCTGGAACAACTTGGAGACTGTTCAACGTCTCGCCGGCTCGGCCACTTCTCCTAGTCCGTGAGGCCTGCGATTGGTGCGAGGTTTGCTGAGATCGGAGCTCTTGTCGAATCTCCTCAGGCATGGCTGCCCAGAAATCCGGGTCGACGCCCTCCATGCTGTCTGTAGCTTGCTGCGGAGGCTGCTGGCCAGATGAGATGAGGATCGGGCCTGTATCATCTTCTTGGTCGATGTGATCGGGCGGGCAAGTGTCCGGCATCGAATGCTGGAGCTGCTCGGTGTCTTCGTCATCCTCCACGACAGCCCTGGACCTTCTCCTACTGGGCCTCGGAGCATAGCGCTCCCTCGGGAGACCAATGTTATCAGAATCCCAGTTGTCATCATCTTCTTTCTCTGCTTGTACTCTCTTCTTCTGTCGTTTTTTCCTTGCGCTGGTATTGTCGCCCCCTGCCTGGGATCCCGTGTCGCCAGCATGGTCGGCTCCCGACCTACGCCGACTTGGTCTAGGCACGTACGCCTCCCGGCTGTAGCCAATCTTATCGGAGTTCCAACCGTCTTGGTGTGCGAGTTCATCCTCCTCTTCCTCCTCTACATCGCTCATGTGCCTCTTCCCGCGGCTCTTCGGTGCTGTAACATGTGTGCTGAGCTCGTCGGGCGAGGAAAGAGGCTTGCAGATGATTAGCATTCCCAAGGTAGGTCACAAGAAAGCAAAGACCACACTCACCACTTGTGCCTTATCCAACTGACTCTTCCTGCTACTAGAGGTCGCCACGTTAGACGAGCGGTTGTCGCTACCATCTAGAATGGGCAGCGGTGCAACAGACGATGCGTATCGGCTTGGGGTAGTGTACGCGATAGTCGACAGACTCGCGCTGTTCGGAAGCGGGCCTTGCGTCGTTGATGGCCTCGTGAATGGCAGCGCATGCTGTTGCTCGTAATCTGCGTCGTCATGTTGTGAGGAGCGAGTGGCGACTTCGGGTGGTGGTGAATGATCCTCCCGATCAAGCTCGGAGTAGCCACTGACGCGCAAGTATTCCTGCTTCTGACTCGAAGTAAGTGTGTCGGGCGGCTGGATGAAGAAGGAGGCCGGCGGGTGGTGCATGGTTCCACTCTGCCCTTCGAAAGTGTCCGGGACCATGTCGTCCAGTGCGCCGTGCCCCGTGTTCATCTCGCCGAGAGACTGGCTCATCTCTGCTGTGGCTGGCATGACCAACAAGTCGACATCATCCGGTATATGACGCAAACTGCTGTCCTGAATGCTCTTCCTCTTTTTCCTTGCTGGCTTGGGCGATTCGTCCTCCTGGTCCAGTGCGTTGTCTATTGCAGACAGATTGGGTGTGGCCATGGTGGGCGGTCCATCAACCTCGGCGCTCTTTCGCTTTCTGCTCATTCTTGCCATGTTCCTGTTTGAACGTGCAATGGCTGGCTCCGCAGGTGCTCCTTCCTCGTCACTGATGCTGAAATCGTAGACGTCCCTCTTCTTGGCACTCGGGGCAGACGGCGTCGAGACCTGAGTGAGCGTGGTCAGATCTTTAGCATTGACCTGTCCCCGGGCCATCATTTTGGAACTCTTCAGTGTCGGGTCCGTGATGGAGGATGAGTTGGTCTTTGGGTTCGCATTGGAGCTTTTCTGTGCTTCCGAGGGACCCACGTGGGCTTGGGTGTCGTTGGCTGACTCCAAGACCCATTCTGGTACCGTTTCATGCTGCTGCTCTTCGTAGATCCGCTTGAAGAACTCCGGGTCCGTAGATCTGGATTCAGCGGTCTGTTTTCCCACTGCTGAGCGCTCATCGTGCTCGTCCTCTGCCACCGTCAACACGTCATTGAGGGTATTATCGCCCCTGACCGGGCTGTTGAGAGGGCTGAGTCTGTCGTCATCGTCTTCCGAATCATAAACAACCTTCTGATTCCGCATCTTTGACACTTTTATCGGAAATCACATACTTGACAAATATGCTGTCTCTCAATGGGCGGGCGGTTGGTTTCTAAAATTCAAGGTTGTGATGTTCTCAAAACAGACGCGTGATGTTAAATTGGAGCGCGTCTTGTAGCAGAGACCCCTGTCCCTAGCGTGAGGTCAGGGTACCCCATGCTGCCGCTCAACCCATCTGGATGATTCACCGAGGTAGCAGATTGTGGCTCAGAGTCTGAGATAGCCCCTCTTCCACAACTATCCTCTCTACATTGCCAGTCTTGCCTTCAACCTTTCATCACAATCAAATCTACTCTGGCACAGTTTACCAGATGCTTCATAATATTGAATTCATGGCTTTGCATGATGATTGCATCACCTGGCCTTCTATGCTCCCATGAAATACCTAGCTCTTCTATGCTCCCATAAAACACCTGGCTGTCTTTCCCCAGACGAAACTTGGGAAGGCGGGCGAAGATGGTCTTGGTAGGCAGGTGACTCTGGTGGACAGAGTGCCTGCCACTGCGGTGCATCGCAGGTTTCTTCATTCTCCAGTTGCTATGGCTTAACACTTGGTCAACATTACAAGTTTCCAGAAGGGCAACCCTGGGCCTTCAACTTTGTTGGGTCACGAACATATCGAGCAGTGTCAGTGTGGACGCAAGCACGTAAAGGACTGAGAAGGAGGTATTTTCGCTCGGCGATGCCGCTGGAGCGTAACTTGATCTCGATATCGATCACGCCTGACTGCCGGTGAGATTCGAACATCACCACCACACAAATCATTCAGACGTCCAAGACTGATGCTGTCAAAGCCCAATGTCGTGAGGATGTCTCAGACCTTTTTCGAAAATGATGGACTAATGTTGGAGGCCGCCACGTCCTTGGGTAGCCAAAAACAAAATGCCAGAAACAGGGAACAACATGTCGCATTCCTCGAGCCGGACCCTTCGACCCGTTGCTAGGGCATCTCGGGAGATCGACAAGTAACGTCGAAGGCGAGCACAAATGGATGAAGCCGCAGAGCTGGTCACAGGCATATCCCAGCGAGCATCTTCCGGAGCACTCCGCAGGCGTGTGACGGGAGGACACAATCTTGATTGCTACTTTCTCCCCCAGATACCACTAACCTCCCTCGCCCCATCTTTCCAGAAAACTCGACCACAAATTCCCCCTGCCAACCTCCGTTTCCACGATGGCTGCCGACGACAGCTCCAAAAGCCGTCCCTCTCGCCGCGACCGCGGTGGCGGTGGCGGTGGCGGTGGCGATAAGCCACGGACAAGAAACAGAGACTCCTCGCTCGACTCAGACGATCACCGAGGCAGGCGCGATTCCAACGATCTGACCTCCTATGACGACGAGTCGGACTCGGACGGCCGCCGCCGCCGCAGCAGCCGGCGAGCCCCCCAGCGCGCGTCCACCTACCACGGCACAGACAACCACCGTCGGCACGACGACGACAGCGAGACCGACTCGTCGCGGGCGGACCGCGACCGGCGGCGCTCGCGCGCCAAGAGCAGACAGCGACGGCGAGCACGCAGCAGCGACAACAGCCGCCGGCGGTCGGTGTCGTCGGACCGCACGGCGCGGCAGCGGTCGCGGTCGCGGACGCGGACGCGGGGGGCGGATACCAGGCGGCAGCGCAGCGCGAGTCGGGACCGGCCGCTGACGGAGGAGGAGCTGAAGGCGCGGCGCAACAAGGCGATCAAGGCGGCGCTGATGGCGGGCGCGTTCGAGGTGTTCCGGCAGAAGAGCCGGCCGGGGGAGTGGGTGGGGCAGAAGGGGGTGCGGGTTGCCACGGCGGCGATCTCGGCGGGCTTGATTGATGCGGGGCTGGATAAGAATCCCGGGATGGCGGGTGGGACGATGGGGAGGCTGATGACCTCGGCGCTGGGGGGGATGGTGGTCGATAAGATTGCTAATGGTGGGAGTACGGGCAGAAAGAGATGATTGTGCCCTGGGATGTGCGACGAATTTATGAAGATATGATTGTGGGATGGACCCCGTCGTGGTCATGCGGTTCGTTGGAGGGCGCACATGGTGGACAGAGATATCTCCTCCGCAGGAATTCACAGGCGGGCTCTCGTCAGATCACTGGGCGTTCTTTTGCTTCCATTTTTAATAGGCACATTTAGGAGTGCCGTGGCGCTAGTGCGCTGATGCAAGGCTGAGCTCGCCCATACTGTTTTGGGAAGTTTGGTGACAGCCTTGTCAATACACTGCCAGCGCCGCTTTTGAGTTGAGCATGTCCCTCATCGACAATGCAAGAAGTCCTACCAGCATCTGCTCGTCCCCGGACTATAACATTCACCTTGCTCTCTTCGCATCACCCTACCTGGATGGCTGTGTCATCAATACTGCCAGCTCCGTTTGTGAAGCCTTCGTTATCGTCAAACCCCTGCTGCTGTGACGGTCATCTGCCCTTGAAGTCTGGCACCGCTTCATCTCTTTTCATTCTTTGCCTCAGCGACTTCCTCCAAACCTTCAAGATCTACAGGACCTATACCAGACTCGTGTGAACAACACAATCTGATCACATTTCCCATTACAGTATACTTCGACGGATACCTGTCCCTATTCAGCCATGCTTCAGCCATGCTCCTCCTGCAGCCAGCTCCGGTCACCAACACTACTATACACACATCCAATCGCAGTCCCTCACCAAGCTGTAACGAACAGCCTTCCATCTGCGCACCAATGCACCTCCGCCATCACTCCTCTCAGCATTTCGATTCCTCGCCAAGCCCCTTCGACAACCAGCCAGACTACCCTGAGAACCCCGAATATAATCAGAACCCCTTCATCCTCGATACAATGGGGCGATCACGAAGCAACTGCTTGACCGGCAATACCTCCCCGCTTGCCATCTGTACCGAGGTCACAGATGAGCCTGAGGAGTGGTCTAGCCCTGCCAAACCTCGCACCAAGCTGTCCACCATTCTTGAGGATTCTCCATCTACCAACTTCAGCGCCATGGTTCTCGACCACCCAGGCAAGCGGGGGAGCAAGAAGAGGAGGCAGGAGTTGGGGCAGCTGCGCTCTACTCCTCCCGTCGAGGACAATGGTGATGCACCTGCGAGGAAAAAGAAGCTGCCCATTGTCTCCAAGATGATTGATTTCCTGAAGGGTCTGCTGCGCCCCCAACAGCAGAATGCGAGGAAGGAGGGCAGCGACATCTGTGAGTGGGCCAACTTTCCAGAAAACGTGGTCTTTCAATTTACTGATTCTGAGAATCAGCTATGTCTCGGCCACTGCAGCCTGAGCCCTTCTAAGGAGAAGGCAAATGGAGGAAGGAGATAAGTGGAGAAGATGAATAGAGAGGTTGAAATCCTCGGTAGAGAAGATTGAGGATGTGTACCTGCCTTATACCTACCAAATGGAAGTCACGGGAAAAATCAGACTGGCAGTGAAGCAGTTCACATCGCAGCCAAAGCTCCCAGCTGTTCAAACACTGGCACACATACCTGTGCTCTGTCTGCTGTTCAATTTTTTTATTTTTTTTCAGTGTTTGCTTCCCTTCTTCCAAACCCCCCAACATCACCAGTATCGCTCTTGATTTCCATGGGGGCTCAGGATTCTTCAAACACCACCAGCAACTTCTAGTTTGACATCTTGCTTTATTTCCTGATAAAAAAAAAAAAAAAAAAATCAACCACAACACAGGAGCACCACGTCCAAGTCTGAGGAAGACCGACAGTGCCCAAGAAGACCCTGCTGCAACCCTCACAGCCCACAAACAGCAACCATACCTCCAAAATTCCCCCATCGAATCCCAACCCTCCCTATCTCATCCATCAAGATGGCTCCCATAACGGAACTCTCTGCCTACGGGCACACACCCAGCGCCAACCGCCAGACAACAACAACAATCCCCCCTCCCACCACCTGCACCTGCACCTGCACCTGCACCTGCAACCGCCAAACCACCGCCACCACCGCCACCGCCGCCGCCGCAAACACCCACTCGCGCTTCGACAGCCCGCACCTCCCCGACCACGATAGCAGCATCGCCTCCTCCTCCTCCTACTCTCCCGCAGTCGACACCACGACGACTATTGCGGACTCCTACAAGCGCGGCGCCGCCGTTGACACCATCGAGTACAGCTACTTCGCGAAGCTCGCGATCGCCGAAGACGAGGGCAAGCTGCTCCGGAGTAGCTTCTCCTCCAAGGCCGCTGCTATCAAGGCGATCGGGTGGGCGGCTGTCCGCGGGGCGGTGGGGTATGTCGCCCAGGCCGGGAAGCAGTTGCTTGACGGCGGCGGTGGTGGTGGTGGTGCCGGGGCTGCTGGGCCTCCAGCCTGCCCGGAGCCGCAGGAGGGTCAAGGTGTGGCTGGGGGACGGAAGAGGTCCGGCAAGTACCTGGAGGGTTGGACTAGAGGTGAGTTTTTTTGAGAAGAAGTGCTTCCCACGAAATACTTATGGATGGGTTTAAGTATTCTAGCTGACTTGAAGCCCGGAAACGCCAAATAGTCACCTTGGACGTGCGAAGCTTGCTGTGATGAGCGAGACGAGCATGTATGTAGTGCGGTAGGTACAAAGTGATCACGACAATACTCCGCGTCAGCTTGAGCCAGGCCTGTTCACGGACCCGAAGAATTACGCTTATGGTCGCACCTGGATTATGCAAGCCTGCTTTGCTCAATTGGAGAAAAGTTCGATATATCGCTAACTTGATTTAAGTTGATTCTCTGGACAAGCGAGGGCTCTTGCTCGGAAGGCAAGTCGAGCGTCTCCATATGAGTGTGTTTTGGTTACCGAAGACCGCGAGTATCGAGTCTGACCAGGGGTCTCTTGCGAGCGAGTCTATGAAACGGTCGCGGTGAGGATCGTTTCTGAGAAAGTGGATGGATGACTTGGCGGTACTTTTGCACAGGAGCCATCAGCAAGGGTGTTCTGGCGACAGAGTGGAGTCTTTCCCGTCCAAACGTTCACGACGGATATGGTATTATGCAGAACGTTCAGGAATACTGTTTCTGAGAAGGGATGACAAGACAATTGAATCATAGAATCACAACAGCGGAAGTTGGGACAAAAGGTGTGTGTTGTGCAATTAAGTATGTTGTATTTGCACGGATGTCCAGCATCCTCCGCGCTGCCATTCGTGAGAGGCATGTTTGCTGCGGTGATAATATGTATGTCTAAAAAGTGGGGATGCACTTGTATTGTTGATGATTCGTACAAGCCAAAACGAGTTGGCTGATAAAAGAGATGTTGTTGTTGTTGTTGTTGTTGTCGTCGTCGTTGTTGTCCGTCCCCGGACAGGGTGGATCACATCAGAGCTTGAGGGTCTCGATCTTCCACTGTTGGTATGTCGCGATCTCGCGCTCTGAGACTTGGCCGCGCCTCCTTCGTGATGTGCTGTGGGAGGATGCTGGGGGGGGGGGGTTGATGTTAGTGATACTGTGTGCTTGCTTGTTGAAGGACAGTTGGTGTGTGGGTGAGCTTACTGTGTGATGCGTAGTGGAAGTCGACAAAGTCGGAGTCCTCGGCGAGTTGTTGTGCGATAGGAGTGGCAGGGGAGAGAGGTGAGAGACCGGAGGATGCGTTGCAGCCGAACTCTGTGATGATCGTGTTAGAACGGCGTGGCGCTTATAAACGGGAGAAGTGTCGAGGGTAGATGACTTACGTGGAGAGGGTCTGGACTCCTTCGCGTTGATAGACAGGGAGTAAGGGATAGAAGCCATGACACAAAGTCAAAGAAGTTGTTTTGGTGATTGTGTTGTTGTGCGGGTTGTTTTTGGTTGATAGTTGATGGATTGGTTGTGGGTTTGGTGGTCAAGGTCGATGATCTTGAGTGGTTTGGAAAGTGTGGTGAGTTGAGGAATCCAGAAGAACAAAAAGCCCGCTCAGAAAAACAGCGACGTTGCTCTCTCTTATGAACTGCTCCCCCGACCCGTATTTCTCACGATCTTTGATCCCTCGTAGCGAACTTTGATAAGCAGAGAGCACATTGTCCGGGGCGGGTCACCCCAGAAGAAGGCCCAGGCCTGGGCGCTGCCGCTTATGCATGGTGCCTTGTTGAGGCTCCACCGGCGTGCCCCACAGAAGCGGCGGAACTCTGCTGATGTGATGGCCCAGATGGGCGGGTTTTGGAACACGCTGGACTGATGATTCTTTTGTTTCTCTCGCCTGGGCCCTGCTGGCCTCGGCGATCGTGGAAACACTTCGTGTCGCGACCCCCCCCCCTTTTCGGCGAAGCGTGTGCCCTTTCTGTCATCAGGTGTCCCACTATTTTATGAGTCCTTCCTCCGCCGCTTCCGGGCGGCGGCTGTATCTCACCTTTCCCACCATGGCAAAGTTCTTTCCCTGCTCTGCTTTCGCGATGGAATTTTCTTGCAGGTCTCATGCCAAATGCCATGTTGCTATTTTTGACCCGCTGGTGAGTTTCCCAATGGCACCCGTATCCCGAAATGATTTCCAATTGTTGTGGCCGAGAGTACGAAGAGAAGTGTGCTACGAATGGACACCTTTCGTGACCCTGACTCGACGAGATCACTTGCCAAGTGGCAGCAATGCAGTCTGGTTTTTTTTTTTCGCTGCAGGACTCTGCCCGGCCGAGCAAACCACCTCACTGCCGAATGCGGAAGCTCGGGGTTGACTCACGATAGTTTCAACAAATTGAGCAGTCATTGTGGCTTAAGGGAAATTGATCGCGGCTGCTCTCAGGGACAGATTTGTCTCCGGTGCACGCCACACTCCGACTCCGTGATGATTTATTATTGTTTATTTTCTGCTTTCAAACCAGACAAGCCAGTGTCTCGCTGTCAGACGGTCAGTTAATATCATTGTGGCCGGTCACCTGTCACCTGTGGGCAGTTCTGGCATTTCGACAAGCAAGAAATAGACAATATGCATACCACAGTAGATTGTGATGAACGTCGATCCAATGTGGCCAAGTCCTCCCCAAGATCCCACAGAGCCGGAGCTGGAGCCGCCTGGCAGATGTCAGCCAAGCAGCCAAGCAGCCAAGGAGGCTCGCCAACTTTGGGGTATGCAGAACCGAAAGTCTGATAACATCGAACTGATGATGGATCGTCCATTTTTGTCGGAGCATGGTCCCCGGGTGCCGGGCTTCATCACGTTGTCAAGACTCATCATGATACCACAATAGCCTATGGACTATAGATCGAGATGTGGGTGAGTCGTGAGAAATACTGCCAAAGTAAAAGATCTCCAGTGCGTTTGGATTGGATCATGAGATTCCAGCGTCAGTGTGATGAAGTGGCCCGAGTGGATGCATTACAGGGGGGAATCGAAATTCTAGAACCCCTGGAGCCGCTCGGATGCATGCACGCAATTGCCCGCGGCGCCGAGCCTCCAGGGGTCCAGGGGGGGAAACGGCCCTAGCAGAGAAAGGCAGCGGAGCGCGCCGTCAAGTGCTCTCCTGTCGTCGAACCAGCAACCAGCAACCAGCAACCCCCCTTCTTCGAGATGTCCCCGAGATCAGCTGCAGTGCTGCTGTCGGATTGCCTATTCCGCTGTCCGCCCTAGCGCCTGCTACCCAACTGCAATGCTAGCTGCTGCGCAGGTTCCACCACACCTTCATGCTACTACAGTAGGTACGGAACCTTGGGAGAGAGAGAACCCCGCAGTCAAGACAAATAGTGTGGGGAGGTGGCGAGGGGCAGATTGTCATGTAGCTACAGTATCCGGGGTATGTACGGGAGCGCATCCGCCGCCAATCTGTGCAGTGCATCGGGACCGGTGAGATGAGCCCAGATCCCTCTTGCCCAGGACGGGAAGGAAACAATATCTCCATATGGGAACCCGGATCATCGTTGTTGGGCACATTTTCCACTGTCAAGAAAGGGACACCGCCAAGTCGCACGATTCACGTCACGCTTTGCTCGGGGAATGGCGGAAAAGCTTGACAGGATCCTCGAGTCGTTTGTTGCTGGACGGGGCGAAACCGCAGGCCGAGACCAGCTGCTTGGGGCGGCTTTCGTGGTTGTTGATAAAGATGGTAGGTAAAGAGGGAGGAGAGAGAGAGAGAGAAAGAGAGAAATCGACGAGGAAAAGGTTGACGACGAAACTGACGACAAACCAATGATGCGTAGGAGTGATCTACCAGGGCGCAGCAGGGCGAATCCATTCGGATCCGGCGGCGGATGATGCTGCCGCAGCTGCAGCAGTCGCCTTCACGCCGGATTCGTGCTCATGGATCGCGTCCATGTCCAAGCTCGTGACGTCTGTCGCTGTCATGCGCATCGTGGAGCAGGGCTTGGTCGGGTTGGACGACGACGTCCGACGCTTTGTGCCTCAGCTGGCCGCGGCGCAGGTTCTGCGGGGATTTGTGGGCAAAGACATCCCCTATCTTCTGGAGAACAAGGCGCCGATCACTTTACGGTATGGTATAACTTCTCCCCCCCCCCCCCGTTCATTGTTCATTTCACAAAAATACATTACTTGCCCCCAGTGTGCCCAGTTCCCACTCAGCGGCACTTCCATTTGCTTTCCCCCGCCGCCCCCCGATGTCGACTGGCTGCTGATCATCGCGGGACAATGCTGATGATGTCCACTCTTTCACTCTCCGCAGACAACTGCTCACCCACACTGCTGGATTCGGCTACGGCAGCGGCGATCCTGACCTGATCCGCTGGGCGAAACACACCGGCCGCAGCGAGCAGGCGCTCCAGGGAACCGTCGAGAGCTGGAACACCCCACTCAAGTTTGAGCCCGGCCAGGGCTGGTACTACGGCACCGGCTGCGACTGGGCGGGCCACGTCGCCGAGAAGCTGACCCAGCAGCCCCTCGGCGAGTTCATGCAGGGCCATGTCTTCGGGCCCCTGGGCATGCGCGACACCGCGTTCCGGCCGCCGGCCGCCCAGGTCCAGCAGCAGCACCGCCTCGTCGTCGCCGTCGTCCCCACGGCGCACCGCGATGCGGAGACGGGGGAGCTTCGAACTACCTCGCGCGGGCTCGACGAGGGGCCTTCGACCAAGCCAGGGGCGGTGGACAGCGGAGGCGCTGGGCTTTATTCGACTGCCGCTGATTATGCGAAGCTGCTGCGGTCGCTTCTTGCTTCGCTGGCTGGGCAGGAGGAGGAGAAGGGGGCGCTCCTGCGGCGGGAGACCGTCGAGGAAATGCTGCGGCCGCAGCTGACGGGGATCCAGCGCCGCGAGCTCAAGTTCTTGACAGACCTTTTCCACGACGGCATGGCGCCTGATTTCGCGCCGGGCATGCCGCTGGACCACGGCATCAGCGGCGTGATCAATCTCGAAGACGCGCCGGGCAAGAGAAGACAGGGCAGCATGATGTGGGGAGGCATGAGCAACGGCCACTGGGTGAGTTTGAGAGTTGACCTGAGACCTCCCAACTCCACTTGTCATCTGTTCTCTCGAGCGAGAGAGCAGGGAGGACCCCGCTTTTCCTGTTTCTTCCCTTCTTCCATCTCCACTCTTTTTCCGTGTGGTGAAAGTGCTTTGCTAAAATTAGACTGGACTGCACACAGTTTCTTGATCGCCGCGCGGGCATCGGGGCCACTTTTATTACGAACATCCTGCCACACCCGGACGCGGTGGCGGCAAAGGCATGGAATGAGCTGGAATGCGCCGTCTACAGTGACCTCATAGCCAGCTGATTGCAATGCAAATCAGGGTGCCTTTTTTTGCTTTGTTCGCAAAGCTTTGTTCTTTCGCCTGTTTTCGCATCATAGGTAGCAAGTTTTGTCCGCCTTCGACGCTCGTGTTATTTTTTTGCCTCGCGTTGGGGGAAAAGAAAATACGAGCAAAGCGATTGTAGAGTGACAATTGTGAAGTCATCAGTCTTCGCTCATACCGCACAGGACACTGCATTCAGCAACACTCCGTACTTCGGCCCGGAAACATGGCTGGGCAGTGTCGCCTTTTTCCCGGTACGTACACCGGACCATCCGTCCGCTGTGATCAGATTTACGATTTAGGAATCTCTGGTCGTCATACGACAACGAGCACACCACCTGGGCAAATGGCGATCCAACAGAAAGTCAGAGGACTAACACTACTTGTCGACTCGGCGGTACCAAATAGATGCCCCAACGCGCACTCCGTAAGAGTATGTACCACTCGGATGCTTTCAGGATATCTTCCGACCCTGCGAAATATCCGGCGGCACGCCCCGCGGAAACCCTGTGGATTAATGTTCATCAGGTAGGAAGAAGCTCATCTTCTGCCTCAGGTACTACTAGTGCGGCTGCTAAATGAATATCCTCCCTACGCTTTGGCGCTGGCCAGTGGGCTACATCTCACCCATCTACACCATTTATTTACCTGGCAAAGCGCATTCGTCAGCGCACCAGCTGTCGACCATACAGGGACGAGCGGACCATCAGATCAAAGCCTGGGCGGAAGCTCTGCAGATCTTGCTAGACCTTCTTATTTGTCATCAAGGTTGCTGCCCGTCATGAAGAAGGTGTTAGGCCTAGGAATATTGGGTTCTGCCCAGTGCGGGTCTGTCCTCGTCAGGGCGGGCGCCTGAGCGCAGAAGTTTGTGGGATAATCTGATAACAAAGTTCCGGGGTTTAGGGCTTGAACATGCGCAGGCAGGCTTGCTGCGTCACAAGGGGGGCGAAAGGCTGCTGTCGAGATATAAAGTTTTCAGCGAACAGCAGCGCACGTCCCCCTTTCGAAGCAGATTTCTCCCGGGGCCCGAAAGGCGAAAGCCAAGGTTCGACGCGTTCAATTGGCTTGTCTCTCTGTTGTTAAAGTTCCGCAGCGAGCTTGATGGGGAAAAAAACCTTCTCCTCATCGCATCACAACCGCAGAGGCCCCGGCTGGCGAATCACCTCGACTCGTCATTCCGTTGATCAGCAGCGTTCGTGTGCCACACAGACGAGCGCGTGAATCAAGGCTGGAAGGTATTCCTCCGTAGTCGTAAGCGAACGACACTGGCCGACTGATAGGCAGGTGTTGTTCTAGCCCCCCCCCCCCCTCCACGGTTTGTGCGGCTGTTCCAGCTTCCATATGGGTGTGACATGCTTCGTGCATGATATAGTGAACCTTGAGCTTGCGGAGGGAGCTATCTTGCGGCGGACAGCTGAGCTCAAGCTGCGGTGGGCGTTGGCGACAGCTGGGAACTATACAACTTCGAAGTCAAGGAAGTATCATGACAGCGGCGATTGATATATATCAAAGTTTCTGGCAGCCTGTGGCATGAGTTCATTCGCTCCTGCGTCCTTCCCGCCGCTTGGACACATCCCACAACTCGATCGAGCTGGCGCAGAGCATACCTCAGCTACCGTGAAGTCTGCCCTCATCACTCTGTTCTTGTGACTTGCTGGACTTTCAGCCCGCGGAAACTCCCGGCCGACCTTCGTTGCTCATCGTGTCAAGCAGCTTCAAGCGGGCGCCGTTATTCGCTCGGGGAGCATCTAGTTCGGACCCATTCAACTCGGGGAGCGGTGTCCTCAAAACGGACACGAAGATGACGGAGCCACTGCACAACGCGCACCAGCAGACTGCCATTGGCCTCACCACGGCGCTCTTGATACTGACCACTTTCGTGGTGTACCTTCGACTGTATATCCGGTGTATCTTGCTCAAGGGCGGATCAGCCGGGTGGGATGACTTGACGGTTTTTATTGCTTGGGTGAGTCTGATCTAGGGAGCGCGTTGTACTGTAAATATCTAGGTAGACTGTGTTATGGACGGCGTCAAGTCACTCACACTCCACTGCAGGTCATGGCCCTCGGGGCATCCATCGGCACATATTTTGGTACGTAGTGGTGCGATATCCAGCCCAGGCTCAGGCCGCAGCAAACAAAGGTATGCTTCAACTAATGATGAAGGTGCAGAAATCGCCGCTGGTCTGGGACGACACCTCGCCGACCTCACGCCGCAGCAGCTCTACAGCTTCAACCTGTCTCTCTTCATCGTGATACACTGCTATAATGTGGGCCTCAACATGGTCAAGATCTCCTTCCTGGCCCAGTACTACCGCATTTTCCCGAGTCTGGCCATCAGGAGGATGTGTGTTTGCTTCTCCTTCTTCTGCTTCATGTGGATGATAGTCCAGGCCGTTCTGTATTCGTTTAGCTGCGTCCCGATCATGCACCTCCGCCCGGCCATGTCGGCTGTGTGTATCAATACTTTGGGGATATGTAAGTTGAGGATTCCACTGCCTGGACCTAACCCTCGGAAAGGATTGCAGTCCAGACTAAACAAACATCTCAGGGACGGCCATATCCAGCATCAACGTCGTGACAGACGGCATCATCTTCTGCATCCCCATCAAGCCACTCTGGGACATGCCCTTGCTAAAAAGGCAGAGATCCCTGCTCATCGCCATCTTCTGCCTGGGCTTTCTGTGAGCTGCTCCATCACCCACTTCAGCCAGACTGCACGCCGTCGATACTAACCCATCATCCCCCCAGCATCTGCATCATCTCCATCATCAGAATCCCCACCCTCCGCCACGGCGCCTCCTCGCCAGACCCAACCTTCACCAACGTCACCACCGGCCTCTGGTCCCTCGCCGAGCTCGAGACCGCCATCCTCTGCACCAGCCTCCCCATCCTGCGGCCCATCGTAGCGCGCTTCATCCGCGGCGTGGCGCCCCCGGACGCCAACAATTCCAACCAGCTCCGAGGCGGACCCGAGCCCCGCGGCCCCATCAAAGAAGCGCCGGGCGACTCCCTCCTCGCCGACACGACCCTGAGCGGGTCGACCCTCAAATCAGCCACCCAGTCCTTCCTCCGCTCCCTCACCACCTCGCGGATCAGCAGAGCCGACGGAGAGAAGCAGCTCGTGCGCGTCGTCCCAGCCATCCAGGTCTCCGAGCCAGAATTCACCTTCCGGCCGACCTACCGACAACAACGCGACGAGGAGAAAGCGCTCGACACTGCATCCATCGCAGAAGACGTGAGCTATCACCGGAGGACGCGAGACGAGGAGTCGACTCTCTACAGCCCGCATACCGTAGACACCAGCTACCGCAAGCGCGCCTCCTCCTCCTCCGAGAAGGACGACCTCGACAGTGGGCCCGTCGACTTCTTCCACGACGAGGCGCTCGAGCAAGGCGTCGCTGTCCAGCGCAGCCTCTCCACCGCCTCCTTCTCCTCCTCGCGACATGGTGGCCCGCCGCGGCAGATAACCGTCATCTCGCACGCCATCGACTCCTCCACCCGACGCTCACCTCGCACCCCGCTTAGCCCCCATAACTCCGTTAGCAGCAGCAGGCGGCGGCAGCAGCAGCAGCAGCCCACATGGACGACGCCGTATAGCCCGACAACAACAGTAAAAACAGCGTACAATAACAACAACAACAACAACAACAGCGCAGCACCACCACCCACCACCACCACCAGCCCGCGGCCACCGTCCACCGCATTCCCCTGGCAAACAGCAAGCGTCGGGGAAAGCTCACAACAACAACAACACCACCAAGCCCCCAGCAGCATGAGGGTGGCGAGTCCGGTCGCGCCAGCGCCAGCGCCAGCGCCGCCGCCGGCAAAGGACGCTGCTTCGGGAGGAGCAAGACAGCAGCAGCAGCAGCAGCAGCAGCCGGGGACGATAGCGCGGGCGCGGGAGCGCGCGATGCTCGCGGTGGCGGAGAAGACGTTCGGGCAGCTGGGGGAGGTGCAGCAGGGCCGGGCGCGGATGGCGCTGCTGCAGGGGGACGCGAGCCAGCGGCGGGAGGCGGCGATCGGGGTGGATGATGTGCTGGCGCTGGACGCTGGGCTGGATCATCATCATCATCATCATCATACGGGGGCGATGGAGACGAGGGAGAGGGAGGTGGAGATGAGGAAAGGTGGTGGCGGCGGTGGTGGTGGTGGGAAGCGGGCGAGGCAGGGCGAGATGATGGAGCGGGGGATGAGGCAGGGGAGGGGGGGCGACTTCCGGGCGGCGGCGGCGGCGGCGGAGCAACAGCCGAGGACGGAGCACGTGAGGATGGACGCTGGGCGAGAGAACGTGGATAATGGGCAGTTTGGTGGGGTCGTGGAGGAGATGGTGCCGCGGTTTCCGCTTCCGCCGTCGCCGTCGCCGTCGCCGTCGCCGTCGCCATCGCCGTCGCCATCGCCGGCGCCGGTGGACGATTCGGGCGAGGCATCTGCCGAGACATCCTCGCCGAGGCGGACGGTGGGCATATCTTGGTTGAGATTGTCCGTGGACGGCTGCAACAACGGGTTCTGAATCCTGAAATGTGTATAGTATCGTAGCATGGCAACAGCATGCATTCCCAGAGCAGAGCTTCTCGGGCAGCTTTGAAAGGGGGGCATTCGATGGCTGTGAGCTTGAAGGTGGGATGAGGAAGGAGCCCGGAGAGGAGGTACAGCCTGATGACAGTATGTAATGGATAATGAGAGCCCTTTGCTTTGAGGGTCTTGTCGAAGGACCTGGTTGTCTGAACAACTCTCGCGTTGGCTACTATTTACAGTCCGTCTGAGCCAATCTCCTCCCGGCTGGGCTACTGATGACACTGCTCACGCGTCCAGCCAAAGACACTCACTCCTCAGCAGCACATCTCTACTTCCCGCCCTCCCACACCGCCTTAGCCTCCTCACACTCCATCCGATGCTTCTTCCAATCCCGTTTCTGGCACTCCACCGAGCAATACTGCACCCTCAGACACCGCATACACTTCTTCAGCGCACCACCACCTTTCCTCCCCTCGCTCGCCCCGCAGCTCCTGCACCGCTGCGCATCGGCCGGCTTCTTCGCAGCAGTACTCACGCCCTCAAACATGTCCATGGGCACCACGTCCTCCACGAACGGCACCGCGAACGTCGGGCTGAGCGCGATCCGCGTCGCGAACCGGGCGGCTGTCTCCTCCCACTCCGGGAGGCCGATGAAGCGCGGCGGGAGCTTGCCAGCGCCGCAGCCGCAGAGGACCTGCTTGCCCGGCTCCGTTGTGCTCAGCGGGATCGCCGCCGCCGCCCCGGCGTACTCACACGCTGGCGCGTGGCTCCAGGTCCGGCAGCGCTCGGCCAGCGCGGGCAGGACGCGCTTCCACAGCGCCAGCTCGGCGTCGTCGACCGTCACGGTGCAGCACTCCAGGGTCCGCAGCACCAGCAGGAACGACTCCAGCGCGCCGGACTGGATGATGTCGACGGTGAACGGGATGACGGCCGCGTCGAGCGCGACGCTGGCGTGCGCGCCGTCGAGGCGCAGGGCGGAGACGAAGAGGAGCATGTGGATGCCGCCGTTGGTGGGGTGGTTGATGGCGAAGAGGCCGGTCTCGCCGCCCTGCAGGCCCGAGGCGAGGCTGAACATGGTGAAGAGGGATTCTTTGAAGTTGAGACGCGCCGAGGGGGCGAGGACGCCTTCGCTGGAGCCGATGGTCTGCTCGCGGAGTTTGCGCTCGCGGTTGGAGAAGGTCCAGGAGACTAGGTTGGGGAGGAAGCTGAGGCGCTGTTTGTCTGAGATTTCGATGATGGGGAGGGTGTCGAGGTTGAGGTGGGGGATGTTGAGGGTGGCGGGTATTGGTTGAGCTGTCGCTGCGTTGGAGGGTGACATTGTGGTAGGAAATATGAACGTATCGAGGGCCTGCGTCGTTGCTGGATTTGCTGTTGGTGCGACGATCTCAATATACCCAGACGTGCGGGCGATACGCGTCTTGCTCCCTTCCTTGTCCACGGGGACTGGGAATGGAAGCTCGAAGACCGCATCTCTGTCTCCACTGGCAACCTCGAAGACGAATGGCGATGTCTGGTGAGCCACCATGCCGGGGCTGTCCTTCAGTATTCTCCTGCCTTCGGGGGATCTCACGTCGACGTGACTGGTGAGGGAAGTGATGTGACCATTGGCATCCAGAGAAGCCGAGATACGAGGAGTGCCCTCTACATGCTCAACTGCCGCTGACTTCGTGAGGCCGAGTGTGCTGTAGGTAGGATGACTGTCCAGACCTGGTGGGTCTTTCGTGACGAAGACTCTTTCGGCGTCTGTCAACAGAGCCTCGGCGATCTGCATCTCTGGTCCTAGCTTTCCAGCAGCCTTCAAATGCATGACATTCTGTGCCGTATTCTGCACGCACAATCCGACCCATGTATTCGCAGGGTCCAGTTGCACCGCGATGGATGGAACGTGGAATGTCGCGACCATTGCGGACTCGCCAGCCCAATAAAGTGCGTCCTCCTTGACGGAGATTGAGAACGCTTGGCTGTGTCGTTGTCCAGTGGCTTCTACGGAACCAAACACGACATGGACGTCGGCGAAGAGGTTGTGCCATGCTGCTGTGCCATTTCGCACGCATCTCATGCTGCCCTCGACAGCAAAATTGATGCCGTCGGGGAGAGCAGCTGCGTAGACCGACTTCCACGAGTCCTTCGGTACGACCATCGTGATGTAGACTCCCTTGGGAACGTCACTCCATGTCGCGAAGAAGCCCGCGTCAGGACCTCGACGAATAGCCTCGCTCAGCCAATCCTCGCTGTACAGGCCCTGTCTGGACATTTCCAGTGACAGCGACTGTGCAAAATTGGAGCCGAATATCAGCGTAGAGTCTGCAGAAATCTTGGCCAGGACTTTCTTGCACACCGACTCGGCGTTGGCATTCACAACCTGCAGCAGCCGCTTGATGAAGACCACGAGGCTTCCGCGGTGGTTCATTGGAACTGTTCGTTGGGACACCGACTTCAACTGCTCGGCTTCCGGCAAGCTCAGCAATGCCATCATATTCTCATGGGGAAACATGCCCTGGTAGACCATATGTATCAGCGTCGCTAGGTCATCCTCAGAGACATGGAGTTGCATGCCGAGTGGCTGTCCGGCGAGATATGAGTTGTGCTTCCACGCGAAGCTCCATTGTATGCCGGGCTGCTCCGACGTCTTCTGGGAGGCAGCAGCCTTCATGAACTCATCGACGTGGGAAATGGCCGTCGCATTGGTCCAGTACTCCACAGGGCTTATGCCTAGAAGTGTGGACACTGTCTTTGTGGGACCACACAGAAGTTGTTCAAACTTCGTCTTCTCACTGTCCGTGTCCTTCGCCATGCTTTCCGTGTACAGCGTGGCCCACGGGGCCGCTCTCATCAGCGGGCCTGCGGAAACCAATACGTTCAGTGCACCAGCGGTGGCCGACAGATTGGAGGTGTCTATCACGTCAAACATTGACGGTGCGCCCCCATCGGCATATTCTTCTGCGTCTAGGTCCAAGCGCTCAGGGCTGAGCTGCCGCTGATAGAAACTGGCAGAGGCAGCACCATCGGCAGCGTGGCGCTGGAGCGTGTGACAAAGCGCAAAAGCGTCTGACACGCTGAAGCGCAGAACGAGACTCCCAGCAGGCAGAGCGGCGAATGCTCTGATCCATTCGGAGAACTGGAGCTGTGCTGCTAGGACGACGTCTGACGCGGGTGAGCGCCCATCTCGCGCGTCTGAAAGCTTCAGCGGCGAGGCCTCGGAAAGGTGCACTCCGGCTGCTGCAAGGTGGAACCCCAACAATGGACTTGAGCCAGGAGGAAGAGGACAGTTCGCAGAGAGACTGGCGGCAAACAACGGGTTCGGGATGCGTGCCGTGACGGATCGGCTGCCTGTCGTGCCGTGCGCCCACCGTGTGTTGGTGGCATTCTGCAAGTCAGCCAGGATGGCCGATCCCACAGGCGCAGCAGCACGGGCTCCTCCATTTACGACACCGCCCTTCTCATGACTTGCCTTGTGGAAGGTTCTTGAGTTGCTGAGTTCAGTCTCGAATCTCGCGCGGTAGCCTTCGCTGTTTTGACCGGACAGAGCCTTGGCATACGCAAACCAGACTTTCCTCACGGCGCGAAGCGTGAACGCGTCACAAAATCGAAAGGCGCTACCGAATCGGCTTTGCCTCCAGTCATCAAGCGACGCCGGCAGAGCAAGCAGCTCGCTGAGGTGGCTCTCCAAGATCGACGTGACTGTTTCGTCGAGGAAAAGGTGGTAGTACGCGTCCCAGAAGATCTGTGGATCGGTGGTAGTTCCTTTGGAGAACAGGAGGGTCAACAGCAAGACGTTTCGAGCTGTCGATGGTCAGTCATTTCTTTTCCGGGCCGACGCGCCGGGAGTTGAAGGAAGGACCGCACCGATGATCGCTTCGTCGACATCACAACAAGTGATACCCAACTTCCGCGCAGCTGCCGATTTCAGCAGGTTAGCACAACTGATAGCATAAAAATGGAAATGGGTATATAATGTGAACTCACGAAACCCCTGTTCCGAGTAGGCGGTGTACAGGATGTTCCTCACATCGCCGCCACACCCGAGCAGCAGCACGTCGGCATCCACGCCCTGCGGCAGAGACCGCGTGAGGCTGACGGCAGGCGTGGTGCCTATGGCGTGGAAAGGGCTCACAACGGGGAGAACCGATGGGGTTAGCATCTCCGCTGGCAGTGCCCACCGGACAGAAACCGCGAAATGAGAGGAAAAGCAGTGTTAATAGAGTTGAAACGCAGGAACGCGGTCAATATCACAAGCAAAATGAGGCTCCGGAGGTTTGCAGGGATCATGGCCAATGGGGAGCAGGGGTGAGACATTGTGGGGTCCAGGTCCCGCTCCGAGCGTGCGGCCCGATCCCCGTCACCCTAACCCTGCTGACGTCCCCTCCTCGAACAAACGTGGCAATCCCGATATCAAACATTGCTTGACTGTGAAGAGCAGGCATAAGCAATATAAGTGAGACTTTTCGAAGGCGGAAGAAAGTGTTCATTTCCATGAGTACTCAGTACTTTGACTCGACATTGATTCTGCTGGGCTCTCTCTTTTAGGCCTGGGTCTAGATGCACACTTGTCACTTATCAGAACTGGGCACTGAAGGGACGCACATCAACTAGGTGCATGTGCACAGATTCCGATTGTCGAGATGTAGTATCACATGACTCAGGCATAAGTATCAGTAGAATGCATCCATAGTTAGCCCTGGACAGCCATACATTCCAAGCTTTTTAATTGATGACTTTACACAATTCTTATCTGCTTGGCACTTGCAGGTGAGATTGGCAGTATTCCATTTCATGGTGGTGGGAGTTTGACTCAAAAGCTCCAGATGACCTTCTTCCTGACACTTTCAATGGCATCCAACTACTTTCTTTCCTCGCAAAGCATTGGCCCAAGTCACGTACTTGGCAGAATCTTGGGATCGTATTGCATGCCATTGCAGCTAATGATAGAATCCAGGACCAGCTGACAATTGCAGACTGTGGAAATCGTAGCATTGGATCATATCCCACATCATAATTCTAAGGAGGCTTCACTTGGTGCTCGTTGATGGAAATTCATATGTGTGGGTAGGTATTGCCTTTCCATTCTTCAAGTCTTGATTCACAATTCCCAGCCGAGCAGGACACACCCTGGGTCTGACTCCTGAGCACTCTGAGTGACCATCTCAGTTTGTCATGTACCCGGGCCATATTTGTGCTGAACTTGGCTGATAGCTAGATGACAAGAAGTGGCCGCAACATTGGTGTTCATCTTCTCCATTCAAAGTGTTGCAGACTTTGGAACGGCTTCAACTCAAAGGCGTTGGCCTGCAGCTCAACTTCTTCCTGACTGTGTCGAAATCAATTTCGAAAGCCTCCAGTCGCAATGATCTAAACTCTGCATTTCCTGTACTGGATGACGAGGGAGTATGCTCGCCAATCTCGCCTCACTGCTGACTGCATGCGAGTGATACTGCTGTAGGTAGATACCCGGTATTAATGAGCGGACAATCTTGCGAACAAAAGGAACTTGCAGGAAATCTTGGGTGGGTGCAGGCAAGCAGGTGGATACGAGCAGCATGTCACTCCGGGGGAGTAAGCCACACGTGACGAACGCGCATATCGAGCAGGCATGCGGATACAGGCATACTGACACTTCGAGGAGTCTGCAGCCTCCCCAAGGTAGCCAAGCCAACCAGCCAGCCCTGCAAAAGCAAACACCGGTCCGAGGGTGCTGGACGGACGGACGGGCGGACCCATCAATATATGCATCTTCAGCAGAGGCTCCGGGTGGAAAGAAATTACTGTATTCGGGTAATAGATGGCCGGGGCCCTGAGAATTAACTGCTAGTAAGTTTATAGACCCGAAAACATTCTTCAGCAAGGATTGTTGAAAACTGTCTACCATATGACGACGGTTCGGACTGGTTTGTATTTTAGTTCTTCAACGCAATACCTACCAGAGTGAGGCAACAGGCCACAAAGAATGTGCCTTTTCACGTAATCTCCGCTACCCACAGCTCATTAGAATTCTGAAAGGCTGAGAGGTCCTTTTGAACCCGGAGCGTCAGATCAACTATCCCACCCATTTCAGAGAAGATTTTCCCCTCGGGCTTAAGCTCGACTCCATCATCACAGAACGGACACCGGGCACTCACACAGAATCACTATATTAAGAGGGGAACGTGCTAGACTACCGGGCAGACGGACGCTAATTCCGGATAGTTTCTACTATAGCGAAAGTAGACACTCCGGCACTCGACCACAAAGCCACTTGCCAACCACAGTTCAGAATTCTAAGAAGAAGAGAAGTCAATTGTAATCAATTCTAAATAGTTTCTCAACCAGAAAGAATCCCACATCCACTGGAGTTGGCGAGGGATTTAGTGATGTACGGCGGGTGTTGTGGTGGGAAATCAGAAGTGTCCGGACTTAGCATCCGTCTGCCTGACTACTTGGTGTCTCGTCATGATGGCAACAAATGGACGAATACCTCATCTGCACGGCGTGCGTTGTATCCGGATACGCACGATGGGCGAGTGGGCCTTGCCCGCAGGGCGATGTGACATGGGGGCAAGGGGTGGGGGGGAAGGCATGCATGTTCACACCGGTCGTCCATCGATCTAGGCCCAACCGCCCAGGCCCTGACTGACCGACCGACCGGCCGACCGACAGCATACAACCCGACAAATTCTTCAGCGCGATGGCGGGGAAATCAGCCTTCTAGCGCACGATGAGATTCTCTTGCATCGGCCTCGTGTACTAACGCCACCTGAGTGTCTATGCAGCTCGAGGATTTGTGCGCGCAAAGCTGCGTCGAACATTGTACCGTGCAGCCTCAGCCCCGGGAAGAGGATCAGAGCCCGACACGTTGAGGGCTACATATCCAAGCTCCCAGTCGAGTGTTGGAGCAACATAATAGATGGTAAAGCGGTTCGCTGCCTATTCCCGAATGGACGTGGTCCCACTTGATGAGAGACCAGGATTTTGGACCCTGGCGGGCTATCAATTATATTCAAAGGACCCTTGCTTGATATTACTCTGATATGGTCGCCGAATTGATACGCACTATGTTGCAAGCCGTCACACCTCACGCACTTTGACGGCCTATCAGCACGTTGTGTGAAATGTGACTGCCGGCCCTAGTGCTACTACGTGATCGATGCTTAGTAGAACCGCCTCCTGCCTCTTCCAGGAACATCATCACGATGAATTTCATCCTGACCTCGACTTTCAACTTTCAGCGATGACAGCGCCAATATCGTATTGTTGGAGGTTGCACACTTCCTTGGAACACTACTGTACTGTCTTGACTTTAGGAGCATCCAGACACTTGCACTCCCAACAAAAAGTCTCTGGATAACAGCGAAAGTTCAGCAGCCCAACAGACCAACAAGTTGTAATGCGATGGTGACATTTCTGCTACCAGCCAGGTTGTTTATGCGGCTCACTGGTCGAGTGGGCTACCATCCCGCTGGTGCAATGCGGCTCATTTGACGCCCGCGGGCATGCTGACGGCTTTTAGTCACTGCACCATTCGGCCCTTGTCATGTTGCTCTGTCAGTATTACTGTTCCAGCGTACCACGTTTTGTTGATGTTTGCCCGCGGGTGGCAGCGTGCAAACGTTTATTATTATAGTACGAACCAAAAGAGGCACAAATGTACTGTGGTGCGTGGTTCAAATCTGCCTCCCACCAAGATATTGGAGTTTAATATATGTACCTTTCATAAAGTGATCAACCCCCTTATCACGGAAAAAGGAAATGAAGCGAGGCAAGCATCTCGAGGGACTTGCTTCAGATTTACAATCACTTTGCGGACTTCAGGACCTGGACTCGGACACGGTTATTACCAAGCTGACAAGTACTCCATACAGTACATGGCAATAAATTTATTAGGTGCTGTCGTCGCAGACCCACTTTCCACGCCAGCAGGGTTAATGACGAAACAGGGAAGATCCTGGCCAGGGCCACCTGGGCATTTTCCAACGAACGTCATGATTGCACTTGTCAAGGCGACAAAATTTCCAACTCCTGAGCACCGTTGCAGCAACGCTCAATCACATGAATCCAGCCGTTTGGCGCATAGTATGTACTGTACCTAAATTGCCGGAGCATTTCCTTGTATTCGAACCCATGCAGATTGCAGGAGGCAAGAAGGGAGGCGAAGAGGCGAAAGAAGCTTTGGATAATGTCCGATTCGAAGTTCTTGGGGGGCGGGCTTGCAAGCTTGGCGGGTTGCTTGTTCCTCTCGACCAATCCACCTCTTTGATGGGCAGATTTGGAGGGGCATCACTTCTGTGGGGACTCACCAACCAGGCACAAGTCCAGGATGGATGCCGGGGACGATTGTTTGCTACGGCTCAAAGGGTCCATTCTCGGGAAGGGAAGACGTGTTGCATTTTTTTTTTTTTTTCAGGTAGGTGTTGTGCGTTGTGCCGACAGGTGGTACCATCCATATCCCGTAGAGTCACAGCATAATATAGAGTGATATATTTGGAGTGGTTCGCAGACTCGTAGAACACTCCAGACAGGTAAAGCTTGATTCTTGCATTTCGCCGTTGACGCTACTCCGTACATGAGGTTCAACGGATGAAACGCTTCGACACGGAGTATGCTCGCGATTTTTATCCAATCAATATCACGGTAAAACGACACGATTTCAGGGTCACATCTGCGCTATCGAGAGCTTAAACTCTAATAAAAGAGCGGATGGCAGCTTGACCAGGAAGCCTGGAAGCCAATCTTTCTTAGCATCGCAAATCCCGAGCTCGATGCGACGGTTGCACCCTGCTGTGATATCGTGCCCAGGTACGGATACGGAGAAAAGAACCAACGCACTCCCTACATACGAAGTTAGACTCTGTCCAAGTCCCGAAGCGCCTGTGCACGCCACCAAACGTCAACTCAGCAACCTTTGGACGAATACCGCTGCGTCCATACAAGGCTACGGAGTACAAAGTACAAAGTACACCCAGCGCCAAGAGATCTGCAAATGGGACTGCAATGGCACGCAAGGATCCCAACCCGGAATGGCACACACTGCGGCACGGAACTACTTGATGGAATCCACCAACGTGCCTTGCCCTGCTTACAGCATACGTACACCCTGACAGCTTGCCCTCCCCCCTCCACCCCACCCCGCTGAACAAGAAGTGCTGTCAAACAAGATGATGGGAGGGGCCAGTGGTGTGGGGGGTGAAGTGTCATCGACCGCTGTAAATTCCGCAGGTTCAATCGGTCTCCACGGGCCGCGCCAGCCCTTTTTCAGCTGAACCCGCCGAGATATGCATATATTGGGGCAATGGGATGGGACGAACACCTTCGGCCAAATGCTTGATCGTGCAGATGGGCACGGCCCTTGGCTGCCTGTATTACTGGAACAGCCGGTGCCAGCGCAGGTCCCGGTGTGTGGCTGGCCCTCGAATGGCAAAGATCGACACGGCTCTCAGCACGATTTTTCATGTTTTTTTTTTCCTTATTCTGCTGCCGACCGGTGCCTCCGAAGTGTAACTTTTGGGCAAGTGTTTTTTTCCCCAATGTGTGCCCCATCGCTCAGATGTGTATTCCAGTATTGCACTGAAAACAAAAAAAAGGCACCAAACACAGGCTCTATCACCCACGGCTGCCGACCAATGTGGCTGCGGCACACGGCACTGACACGTCGTGCCTGCACACTCTACTGTACATATTTGTTCTCGACCGAGTGTATCATCGCTGCAACAATTCGCGGGTCGCGGCTCGGGACCCACTGGGCGCTCTGCGTGCAAGGATATGCGGCCGTGGAATCGACCCACCTGCACGTGGATGCTGCTATCGCTCATTTCTCAGCGTGAATGATGCTTGTTGCCTTCTTTTTTTTCTCTCGCTTCGAGGCTTGTTCTGCCCTCGCCTCCACGGCTGCGGTATGTACATACACTACATACTGTGGCATCGGGAGCCATGGCGCATGGGTGGAAATCTCCGCGAACTTGGCGAGTATACTTCCGGGAGGGCGATATCTCGCACTACGGCATGGTGACGGGCAATGTCACGCTGCTCAGGACCCTCTCGACTCACGGCCGTGCTTTGCGTGTGCAAGCCCGGGAGGGGGAAGGGAAGGGGGACTGATCGGCATCCATTTTGATACTTGTTACTTCTTATCGATTCTGCGGCCGGGGTCCACGGACTACGGTTTGTGTCTAATTTGCAGTTGGGAAGAGGCCGAGAGTGATCTCCCGAAAAATGGAGCTGGGTTTTTCAGCAAACTGGATCTGCTCCTGGGGAGCGCAAGGACGATGCGTTCATCGCAAGGACTTTGCTGGGGGGGGGGGGACCTGGGATATAATACTGACCCGTGTCACCATGAGCCTCCGTTCCGAGGGCTTTGGGTTCTGTCCGCAACTACCTAGATACTGCCTTGACTTGGTATTCCATCTTGGCCCATCATGCCAGTACCTAGTAGTAGTCTGCTCCAGGTGCTGCTGCTTGTCAGCATCTGCTTCACCTTCGTTCGCGGCTTGAGATATGACCCCACCGAATCAAGCTGGAACTTGAACCAGAACGAATCCGCCTCCGACCCTCTCGATTACTGGGGCGAGTGGGAGAACCACTCTTACCATCCGTCTCCCGACAACTGGAGGGTGCCCTTCTACACTCTGTCCCTCGACCGCTACGCCAATGGAGACCCCACCAACGACGAGGCCAACGGCACGAACTTCGAGCATGACTGGATGAGCAACCAGTTCCGCTACGGCGGCGATGTTCAAGGCCTGATGAACGACCTCGACTACATCCAGGGCTTGGGTATCAAGGTCATCTACCTGATTGGAAGCCCCTTCATCAACCAGCCATGGCAAAGCGATGGATACAGCCCACTGGACCTCACCCTCCTCGACCACCATCATGGTGAGATAGAGGACTGGAGGAATTTGATCACTGCTATCCATGAACGGGACATGTATTGTGTGATGGAGAACACGATGGCAACGTGAGTGTGATCTTCACATGGCTTCCTTCATCCGATGATAGCAATGGTGATATTAACGGAGTCTCCTGCAGTCTGGGTGACCTTCTTGGCTTCGTTGGCTTCGCAAATGAGACGGCACCCTTCGCATGGGGCGAGTATGACTACTTCTGGAAGAGTGAGCGGCGATACCACGATTTCTTGCCTGGCAACGAGGTCAACACCACCTGCCAATACCCACGCTACTGGGGCAACGACGGCTACCCTCTGCCCAACATCACCGAGAACGAGACCGAGTGCAGGGACTCCGAGTTCTCCAGCTACGGCGATCTCGCCGGTACCGCTGCGACAGGATCCGTCCCGGTCTGGGAGAACCAGCTGTCCAAGTTCGACGCCGTGCAGGACCGTCTGCGGGAGTGGCGAAGCGACGTCGGCGACAAGATCAAGCACTTCTCCTGCATGCAGATCGCGTCCTTGGACCTCGACGGGTTCCGCATGGACAAGGCGCTGCAGATCAACTCGGACTCTCTCGGCGAGTTCTCGCAGTATCAGCGAGACTGTGCCAAGCGGTACGGCAAGGAGAACTTCTTGATCATCGGTGAGGTGGTGGGCACCGACGAGATGTCCTCCATCTACTTTGGGCGGGGAATGGAGCCCGATGCTTACCGCACCAACTTCACGGAGGCTGCGATGACGACTAACTTGACCGACGGCACCGAGTACACTCGCGAATTTGGCCAGTCTGCTCTTGATGGAACTGCTTTCCACTATGCCATCTATGGTGCGCTGACAAGGTTTCTCGGGTAAGTTCGTGTTCATATCACTCACATCGACGCAACAAGAAAGCGTACTAACATGGCATCAGTCTGGATGGTCCTATCGGAGAATATGGTGTCGACTTTGTGCAATTCTGGCACGACATGATGCTGGAGAACGACTTCGTCAACGCCAACACAGGCCTGCTGGACCCCCGTCACCTCTTCGGATCCATGAGCCAGGACGTGTTCCGGTGGCCGGGCTTGGAGCTAGGCACAGAGCGCCAGCTCCTCGCCCAGTTCATCACCTTTCTCATCATGCCCGGAGCTCCCCAGCTTCTCTGGGGAGAGGAGCAGCGCTTCCACGTGATGGACTCCACCTCGCCGGACTACTTGTACGGACGCCAGCCGATGAGCTCGAACGTTGCGTGGCATATCCACGGCTGCTACTCCGCTGGGTACGAGACCTATGTGGGCCTGCCTCTGGGCCCTGCGCTTTACGGATGCGACGATGCGACGAATGGTCTTGATAGAAAAGATCCCTCGCACCCGGTCCACAACATCGTCAAGAGGATGTTCGAGCTCAGACGTCAATATCCCACGCTGAACGATGGATACTATCTCGAGACCCTGTCCAACCGGACCGAGGACGCTTTCCTTCCCGGAAGCGACGGCACGCCCTCCCCGTTCGGAATCTGGTCCATCTACCGCTCAGCCCTCGACGGCGTCCAGGACTTGGACGGCGAGGGTGTCTGGTTCGTGTACACCAACCAGCCCGAGACCACCAACTATACCTCCGACTGCTCAGAGGCAAGCGACCCCCTCGCGTCGCCATTCGACGCCGGCGCCACCGTCAAGAACCTCTTCTACCCGTACCAGGAGTACACCCCAACATCCGCCGGATGCTTGCCCAGCCTCTCCATGCCGCCGTACGGCTACATGGCGCTCGTCCCCAAGGACAGCTTCGTCGAGCCCATTCCGGCCATCACAGGGGTCGTCCCGTCCCACGACCAGCGGATCCTCGCGGAGGTCGAGGTCGGCCAGCAGCAGAACGTCTCGATCGAGCTGCACTTCTCCCAGGCGATGGACTGCGACTCGGTGACGAACAACGTAGCCATCAGCTCGACCACCCAGGACGGCGCCACGGCCCAAATAGCGGCAGGATCTCCTTCCTGTGGCCCCGTTGAGGAGAGCATCACCACCTCGTACATGGGCGAGCCTGCGACGGTGTGGAAGTTCACGGCTGAGCTCGAGAATGTCTCCCACGGCGTGCACACCATCACCGTGAACAACGCCACCTCGGCGAACGGGACCGCCACCAACTCCAAGGACCGCTTCATGTTCCGGCTGGGCGACGCCTCCAACCCCGTCGTCTTCGCCGCCGCCAACTACTCGTCGACGCTCCTCCACCGCCGCGACTCCTCCTCCTCCTCCTCCTCCTCCTCCTCCTCCGGCGACCTGTTGTACATCAGCCCGACCGCGCCTGGCGCCGACAAGTTCCGGTACTCGACGACCTTCGGCTCCTCCTGGAGCGCCTGGATGAGCTACACCGGCGAGAACGTGACGCTGGAAGACCAAGCCTGGTCCGGCACCCGCGCCCAGGAATGGGACGGCCACCACGTCGTCCTGCAGTTCTGGAGCAAGACCGCCAGCAGCGCCGAGCACTTCGTGCACGGCGACCTGTGGGGCCAGCAGACGACCGACAAGGACCGCCGCCGCTGGCCGCATGCCTTTGTGCTGGGCGAGTGGAACCAGTGGGGCTACGACAACGGCCTGATCAGCGCGATGGCCCTGGTCGCGGACGGCACGTGGGCGCTGGACATGGCGGTCGAGTGGCCGACCAACAACACGGTCAACGTCTGGGGCGTGAACCCGGACGGCTCGCCGGACAAGACGCGGCAGTACGGCGACGTCGACCGCGACGGCGTCCTGGACTGGCTGTCGCCGGTGACGCTGCAGAAGAACTTTATCGAGATCGCCGACAGCCCCGGCTGGCCGTACTCGGCGTGGCGGCTCACCGTCGACGACGCCACCAACGCGTTTACTGTGACGCGCACGGGCTCCGGCTGGCTGCACGCCTTCATCGCCGCCCTGCTGTTCGTCATGCCGCTCGTCGGCGGCGTGCTCGCGGCGTGGGCGTTCAAGATGTCCTTCTACGACGTCAAGGTCAACCTTGTCGGCTTAGCGGTCAAGACCGGACTGCCGTCGGTCGCCATGCTCGCGGGGCATCTCAAGCGCAAGCCGGCCAAGACCGGACTCGACGCCACTGTCGTCGCCCCGAACACGGATCGCACGGTCTTGATTGCCACGATGGAGTATGAGATCGAGGACTGGGCGATCAAGATCAAGATCGGCGGCTTGGGCGTCATGGCCAGTCTCATGGGCAAAGCCCTCGGCCACCAGAGCCTTATCTGGGTGGTGCCGTGTGTGGGAGGCATCGACTACCCTGTTGATACCCCGGCAGAGCCCATGATGATCAGTATCAACAGCCAGCAGTATCTGATCCAGGTCCAGTATCATCGTCTGCGGAACATCACTTTCGTTCTGCTAGATTCACCTGTCTTCCGTCTTCAGAGCAAAGCTGTTCCGTACCCGGCTCGTATGGACGATCTCGAGTCTGCCATTTACTATTCTGCTTGGAATGCTTGCATCGCTGAGGCTATCAAGCGATTCAACCCAGTAAGCATCACCTACCTTGTGTTTCGTTACTGCAATCACATCTGCACAGGTCAACAACTAACTGAGTGATTTGCAGGATCTGTACCACATCAACGATTATCACGGCACGTTGGCACCGCTCTACCTCCTCCCTCAAACCATTCCAGTGTCTCTGTCCCTGCACAACTCAGAATTCCAGGGTCTTTGGTCTCTCCGCTCCTCCAAAGAGATGACCGAGATTTCCGAAGTCTTCAACCTTCCCCGGGATGTCATCAAGAACTACGTCCAGTTCGGCGAAGTCTTCAACCTCCTGCACGCTGGCGCCAGCTATCTGCGCGTCCACCAGAAGGGCTTCGGCGCGGTCGGCGTGTCCAAGAAGTACGGCACAAGAGCACTCAAGCGATATCCCATCTTCTGGGGCATCAGCAACATCGGCTCGCTGCCGAACCCCGACCCAGCTGACATGGGCGAGTGGGATGGAAAGCTCCCCGACCCCAAGTCTGTCGTCCTCGACACCGAAGTCGAAGCAGCCAGAGGCGCCCTGCGTCTGCAAGCCCAAGAGTGGGCGGGACTGGAGCAGAATCCCAATGCCGAGCTGTTTGTCTTTGTGGGCCGCTGGTCTGAGCAGAAGGGAGTCGACTTGGTAAGCCATCTGAGCAGTAATCCGTCCATGACTTGAGAACACATCTTTTGCTAACCCTCTTTCACCACAGATCGCCGATGTGTTCCCCGCGCTTCTCGACAAGAACCCAGCGATCCAGCTCATCTGCGTCGGGCCTCTGATCGACCTGTACGGCAAGTTCGCAGCTCTGAAGCTCGCAAAGATGATGGAGCGTTACCCGGGAAGAGTCTACTCCAAGCCGGAATTCGTGGCTCTGCCGCCGTTCTTATTCAGTGGTGCTGAGTTTGCCCTTATTCCATCCCGCGACGAACCCTTTGGCCTCGTTGCTGTGGAGTTTGGGCGTAAAGGCGCCCTTGGTGTTGGCTCGAGGGTCGGAGGCCTCGGTCAGATGCCGGGCTGGTGGTATCCCATCGAGGTAAGTGCCCGTCTTGCTGCTACATGTATGAGACCTGCCTGGAAAAAATCGCACATTCGCTAACACACACTCAACAAACAGTCCATGGCCCCCAAGCACCTGGTCCGCCAGTTCAAGTCCGCCATCCAGTCCGCACTGGCCTCCAACACCGAGACCCGCGCCCTCATGCGCGCGCGCAGCTCCGTCCAGCGCTTCCCCGTCGCGCAGTGGATCACGGACCTCGAGGCCCTCCAGAGCACCTCCATCAAACTCCACCGGCAAGTCGCCGCGCGGCCCAAGATGTCCCTGTCCATCCCAGGCACCGGCTTCTCCACACCCACCCTGTTCCCCTCCACGCCGGGCGCCCTCTCCCTCCGCACCGCGGCCTCGAGCAGGGCCCCGAGTCCCTCCGGCGCCGGCGCCGGTGGCGGGCCCACCACCACCACCACCGCCACCACCACCCGCCGCAGCAGACGCGCGTCGAGAGCATCGCGGTACTACCCGGACAGCGAGCCGCCCACGCCCTCGCTGCCCGGCACCGCGCTGTCGACCGCCGCGCCGACGCGGGCGGGGAGTCCCGAGCGGCCGCTGCCACCGATGCCGATGCCGATGCCGCCGTCGCAGTCGCACCACAACAGGCCCGGGACGGGCGTCTCCTCCCGCGCGCCGAGTCCCGAGCGGCGCCCGCACACGGCGAGCTCGATGTCCGCCGGTGGTGGTGGTGGTGGTGGTGCTGGTGCCACGACGCCTTCTTCTTCTTCTTCTCGCACGGGCCCCAAGTCAAGCTTGAGCAATCTGCTCGGCCCGCGGCTGCAGGCGCTGGCGGAGGTGGAGCGGCGGAGCGCGAATATGGACGACATCATCGACTCGTATGCGTCGTCTGACGACCGGGAGAGCTCGGAGGCCCATCGTGGGCGGAAGAGTGGTAGTAGGGAGAACAGGAGCTCGAACGGGAGCTCTGCCTCTACCGCCACCGAGGTGCCGTCGACGCACCATGGGCTGCACTTTCTGACGGATAACCTCGCCAACATGTCGTCGCTGACGATTGACACTGTTGCGGGAGGTCGGAAGGACTTTAAGTTGCAGAACGTGGATCCGTTCTTCAACGACCCCAGCGGCCGGTACTACAGCGACTTTGAGAAGCATCTTGACGAGCACATGGAGGATCTGTCCTCGGCCAAGCTGTGTGTTGAGGATTACCTGAAGAAGAGCGAGAAGGACTGGTTCGGCAAGTTCTACGATGTCAAGCTGGGGAAGCCGATGGCGAGAGACTCGAGTGACGACTCGCCGGACGAGTTCCAGCTCAACCATGACCATGTGGCTCCGAGGATGCTCCGGAAGTGGTTGCAGAAGAAGGTCGGCGACTGGCCTGTCTACACATTCCTCTTGGCCATGGGCCAGATCATCTCGGCCAACTCTTGTAAGTACAATACATTCCGAAATACTGCTATGCCCACATGCTTGATACTAACTTGACTTCTTCTTCCAGACCAAATCACCCTCCTAACAGGAGCAAACGGCCAAACCGCAGACCGTCTCTACACCATCTCCTCCATCTTCCTCGGCGCCTCCATCTTCTGGTGGCTTCTCTACCGCCACATCCCTTCCTACCTCCTCCTCTCCACGCCCTTCCTCTTCTACGGCGCCGCCTTCTTCCTCCTCGGCATGACCCCCTACATCTCGCACGCCTCCTCCTCCGCCGCCACCACCTGGGTGCAGAACGTCGCCTCGGGCCTCTACGCCTTCGGCTCCGCGAGCGGCTTCCTCTTCTTCACCCTCAACTTCGCCACCGAGGGCGGCACCGCCGTGCGCACCTGGCTCTTCCGCGCCTGCACCATCCAGGGCATTCAGGGCCTCTACATCGCGGGCCTGTGGTACTGGGGCGACTACATCTCGGCGCTCGCCAACAGCGGCGGCACCATCACCGTGCTGACCACCGCGTCGCCCGTCGTCTCCGCCGTGTGCGTCCCCATCGCCGTGCTGGTCTGGGCCGTCGGCGCCGTCCTCTTCGTCGGCCTGCCCGACGCCTACCGCGCCAGCCCGGGCAACGTGCCGGCCTTCTACTCCTCCCTGCTGCGCCGCAAGGTCATCGTCTGGTTCCTCGTCGTCGTCGCCATCCAGAACTTCTGGCTGTCGGGCCCCTACGGCCGCAACTGGGCCTACCTGTGGTCGTCGACGCACGTCCCCGCGTGGGGCATCGCGCTGCTCGTGGTCTTCTTCTTCGTCGCCGTCTGGATCGCCATGCTGTGGGCCCTCGCGGCCGTCTCGAGCGAGCACTCGTGGGCGCTGCCGCTGTTCGCCATCGGGCTGGGCGCGCCGCGCTGGGCGCAGGAGCTGTGGGCCACCTCGGGCCTCGGGCTGTACCTGCCGTGGGTGCTCGCGGGCGCCTCGGACCCGACGGCGCGCGCGGTCGGCGCGCTCGTCGGCCGCGGCCTGTGGCTGTGGCTCGGCGTGCTGGACACGCTGCAGGGCGTCGGGTTCGGCATGATCCTCATGCAGACGCTGACGCGCGTGCACATGGCGGGCGCGATCGCGACGGCGCAGGTGGTCGGGTCGTGCTTCACGATACTGGCGCGCGCGAAGGCGCCGGACGCGACGGGCCCGGGCACGGTGTTCCCCAACCTGTCGGTGGATTTCTGGGGCGGCATCTCGGATGTGTACTTTTGGGTGTGCTTGTTGATGCAGCTTGTCGCTGCGTATGGGTTCTTTGTGTTTTTCCGTAAGGAGCAGCTGTTTAAGCCTTGATGAGTCTCTTCTGTGTTGTGTGTGTTTGGGATTTTTTCTTTCTTTTTTTGTTGGGATAGACCTCGCTTCTCTCAGTTGAATACGAGTTACGAAACATAGACATAATGATAGATACCTCTACTAGACATACATATAGTACATAGAATAGTTCAGGAGAAATCTGGCACACGAATTTTTACAATTCTCGTTCCGGATCCGCAATTTCAGTAGCTTTTAATAGTTCACTTGACATGAATTGCAAAAGTAATAGTGAGGCAATCACCTCAGATTATCATGTCTGCATGACATTTCAGCGTTCTCAATATTGTGACATTTCCTATTCTTGGCTGTGGTAGTTAGTTGTCTGAAGCGCAAAATAACTGTTCCTCACAAAATCAGGGGATCCGTGTATTTATCAGATATACCTCCAAATACACTGGCCCCCTTCACCTGTTATCTCGATTTTTAGATAACCTACCACCTTGCTGTCCAACGCTCTAGTGCGCTTCTTGACCTCACCTCGAACAGCTGGTGTGGTGTCCGAGATAACGGCAGTGATCACATTCACATTCATTCATTCTGCCATATTCTTCTGCAAATGCCCGAACCAGACTTTCATTCCAGACTGTCGACGACGTACTATACAGCTTCTCCCAGTCACGATAAAATATTGACCTTGGGCGACTCTACTACTGAGAATCCGAGAGATTATCAATATGCGGCCGAAATAGCATACATTCTCCCTAGAGAGGACCTCGGGATCGACCCCGGTCCTTGTGTGCATCCGCGGCTGCAGATGCAAAGGAGAGGGGTTGACAGTTGCTTGCTGATGTCAGCTGCAATGGCATATTACCGACTATGTACCTAGGTACAACAGGCCACAGCGAACTTCTACCTTCAGACCGTTTGCTTCACCAATGGCACCTCCAGATGACTACCTGGTCCGCGTATACGCCGGAGTCCTCGGGAAACTCATCGGCGTGTACCTGGGCCGCCCGTTCGAAGGATGGACGCATCAGAAGATCATGGAGGTGCTCGGGCCCATCCGCGGCTACGTCCACGACCATCCCAACATCTCCGCCGCACCATGGGAGGAGCAGGACGCCAAGGACGACAGGAGGAGTGACCCGCCGCTCGTCGTGACAGACGACGATGTCTCGGGCACCTTCACCTTCCTGCGCGCGCTGGAGGAGCACCTGCCCGATTCGCCCGGCTCCAGCACGATCACGAGCGAGCAGATCGGCAGGACGTGGCTGAACCAGCTCATCGAGGGCCAGACCGTTCTGTGGTGGGGAGGCAAGGGAGTGTCGACCGAGCACACGGCGTATCTCAACCTCAAGAGCGGCATCCCGGCCCCGAGAAGCGGCGCCATCGCCACAAACGGGAAGACGGTGGCCGAGCAGATCGGTGCCCAGATCTTCATCGACGGATGGGCCATGGTCGCTCCCGGCGACCCGGCACTGGCTGCGCGTCTGGCCAGGGAAGCTGGGAGTGTAAGCCATGATGGCGAGTCTGTGCATGCCGCGGTGCTGTGGGCGGCGATGGAAGCCGAAGCATTTGTCTCGAAAGACGTGGACCACCTGCTGGACACTGGCCTGCGGTTCATCCCGACGGACTCAGCCATCGCCAGCCTGATCGCGGACGTGCGAGCATGGCACGCCGCGGATGGCGACTGGTTGAAGACAAGGCAGCGGATCGAAGACAAGTACGGGTACGACAAGTACTGCGGCGTGTGCCATGTCATCCCCAACCACGGCGTCATGATCATGGCCCTCTTGTATGGCGGTCACCACTTCACCTTGGCCATGCACATCGTCAACACCTCCGGCTGGGACACCGACTGCAACTCGGGCAACGTGGGCTGCCTCGTGGCGCTCATGCACGGCCTGGACGCGCTGCAAGAAGACGTGGACTGGCGCGGCCCCGTCGCCGACAGAGCCCTGATCTCCAGCGCGGACGGCGGGTTCTCCATGGCCAACGCCGCCGGCCTCGCGATGGCCGTCGCCAACATGGGGCGGAGACTCGCCGCCGCCGGGCCGCTCGACCCGCTGCCGGCGCCGAAAGACGGCGCGCAGTTCCACTTCACGCTGCCGGGAAGCGTGCAGGGCTTCGTCGCCAACAACAACACTTCCCGTCAACTGCCGGGCTCTGCTGGCTCTAAGGAGACTGCCATAACGCTGGCTACTCACGAGTACGACGAGCACGGCGCCGGCGTGCTCGCCATCAAGTGCGCGAATCTCCCGCCTGGCCGCGGCGGGGCTTCTACTGTCGAGGCGCTCACGGAGACGTTCATGGCACCCAACGTGCTCAAGATGCCGACGTATCCGCTGATGGCGTCCCCTCTTGTATATCCTGGCCAGACCGTCAAGGCGATAGTGCGGCTCTCGTCTGACAGCAGTTCCTCTGTCCAAGTAATGCTTCGGCTGAAGGTGTACGGGCCGGGTAACGGTCTTCTGGTCAAGGAGGCCGCCGCCGAGCCGACCGCGCTCCATCCGGGCGATGAGCGAGTCCTCGAGTGGACCATCCCGGACGACTTTGACAGCCAGCCCATCCAGTCCATTGGCATAGCCTTCGGCGCTGGAGGAGCGGCCCACTTCACTGGCAAAGTCATCCTCGACCGCCTAGGCTGGACGGGCACGCCCCGAATGGTGCTGAAGAAGCCTACCAGCGCGCGGCCCGGCCACTTCTGGATGAAGGCCTGGGTGAAAGGCGTCGACGCCTTCCTTCCGTGGCGCCCACTCCCATTCACAATCGTCCAGAACCGCGGCGAGGGCATCTTGATCCACGGCACGCGGGAGTGGGTGGACTACCGCGTCACGACCGTCATAACGGTGGGGCTTGGCTCGGGGGGCGTGGCGACTCGCGTCAGGGGCCTCAATAGGTACTACGCCCTGGTCTTTGCCGCGGACAGGAAGACCGTCGCGCTGATCAAGGCGCTGGATGAGAGGCGAGTTGTGCTTGCATCTGCCGAGTTCTCGTGGGCGCTTGACAGGGAGTACGAGGTGGTGATCCAAGCAAGTGGCAACCGCATCGAAGGACAGGTCACTGGGCCGCGGGCAGGGATGGAGGATGTGCGACAAGTGCGGCTCTCGGCACAGGATGATGGGCATGGCGTGCGGTATCGTGGAGGTGGACTGGGTCTGGTGGTTGCTGATGGGACAATGTCAGCCGGGCCTATTCAAGTCGAGCCATCGCGCGATGAAGAGAGAAACTTGGTAAAGCCCGAGCCATGTGGCACGTAAACCCGCGCTGGGGTGGTTCATCATCACGGTGGTTGCCACTGACGCGGCCGGAAAAAGCTGGCGATCCATCATTAATGACATCTGCAGGCAGTATCAAGCTTTTTCTTCGGGAGAACATTCCAGCTTCCAGAACAAGCACAGTGGACTCGGCCGGAGGCTTGCCTATTTTTGGACCATAAATCAAGATCTCCTGCCAAGCCATGCAAAAGATCTTGTTTCGTTTCCTGCCAAGTCTACGGCAATGTGAGGCACGCACGGACTTCTGTGGAGCCTTCTGCGCAAGGCTGCTGCTGGGGTGGGCAAACTCGAAGCCCGGAATGTGGGAGGCCTTCCCTGTCCTCAAAGATGGCAAGGCTGTCCATTCACAAAGCATTCAACGTGTGCGCCTCGGGCCCGCTCACGGAGTCAGGTTCACTTTTATGCACCTTCCGCCGCCCCCCGCCCCCCCCGACGAACGCATACGTAGTACAGTAGCATTCATCACCACTTCGGACACGCCGTTCGGAGGACACATTTGAACGCTTGTTCGTCCTCGCCTACGACTCGGTTCCACTGTGCGGGCTGTGATGGTACTCTCCGAGTCCTACGCGCAGATGCAGCATACATAGTAGCCTCCTTCCGACCGGGGATTTCTCCGCTAGGCTCCGGCCCCTCTTTTGGATAGTAACGAATCCACGTACTCTTCCGAGGAATTATGAGACCCTTGTATGTATGAAGCAGACTCACTATAAAGACTGCAGTCATGGCCACGTTCGAGTCAGGGCGAACAAACTCCCAATCCATCGTGCTTCCCCATTCCCGCAGCTGCAGATCGCAAGCCCGCACGCACGATCGTCGCCTGCCAGTCAGTCTTTTCCGCCCACGCACGCACAATGGCTTCGTCTTCCTGGAAGGCCTCCGCTCTTTTCGGCCTGCTCGCATCCGGCCTGGCCAGCGCATCGCCGCTGAGCGCACGCAATGAGACTGGTACTTGCACCACCAACCAGCGCAAGGAGTGGTACGTTTTCAACCCAGCTGTCTGAAAGAAGCCCCCGCCCCCCACCTCTTTCTCCCAGTCTTGACCGACCACGCATCCACACACAACAAAACATACGTTTTGTTTTCCACCGGTAGACTGATCCCCCTCCTTCCCCCCTTAACAGGCGCACCCTCACCGACGCCGAAAAGTCCGCCTACCTCACCGCCGAGAAATGCCTCATGACCGCGCCCGCCAAGTCCGGCGCCGGCACCGCCATCGCCGCCGCCGGCGCCGTGACGCGCTGGGACGAGCTGCAGTGGGCGCACGTCGTGCAGTCCAACGCCATCCACGGCGTCGGCCAGTTCCTCCCCTGGCACCGCGCCTTCGTGCGCCTGCACGAGCGCCTGCTGCAGACCGAGTGCGGCTACCGCGGCGCGCAGCCGTACTGGGACTGGACGCGCGACGCCTCCGAGGGCGGCGACCTGTCGGCGGCCCCGGTGTTTGGCGCGGACGAGCTGAGCTTCGGGAGCAACGGGCAGGGCCCGCGGGGCGGGGGCATCGACGGGAGCGCGTGCGTGACGGATGGCGCGTTTGCGAACACCACGCTGCGCATGCAGATGGTGTTTGGGGTGACGAACTCCACCGAGTACTGCTTGAGTCGCGGGTTTGAGACGGAGAGGTATTACTGGGATTGGGCGAATAGCACGTATGCGGACTCGTGCTATGCGCAGGAGACGTATACGGGTGGCGCGTTTGATTGCTATCGGCAGAAGCCTCATTCTTCGGTGCATCTGGCTGTGGGCGGAACGGTAAGAAACTCCCTTTCGCTGATTTTTTTCTTGACGGTTTTTCGGAAAAAAAAAAAAAAAAAAGGTCACGTTTCGCTGAGACGCCATTATAGCTCGCGGACCAGTCCTCCTCCCCCGGCGACCCGCTCTTCTTCCTACACCACAGCAACCTGGACCGCCTCTGGTGGCAGTGGCAGTCGGCCAACCTGTCGTCGCGCCTGCACGAGATGGGCGGCCGCAACGTGCCCACCAACGCGTCGCTGCTTGTCGGCAAGTGGCTCGCGCCGGGGCCCGAGGTCCTGGCGTACGACGGCGACCCCGCGAACGAGACCACTATGAACCACAACCTGTGGATGGCCGGCCTGATGCCGAATGTCACGGTGCGGGAGACGATGGATCTGCGCGGGGAGTTCAGCTGCGCGGAGTATGTGGATGATGGGTTGAGTGGTGAGGATGCTGCGTGGTGAACTGGGACGAACGGGGTGCGAAAAGACGGGATGCATTGCGTTCAATGAGAAGTTGAAATCCTCCCTGTAAAACGTTTTGTCCACGAGGAGTGCCTTCCAAGCACAGGCCGTGTTACCGCACACTCTAGCAGTGCCCATGCTATAGAAGCCACTCGGCTATTTCCCCTTACCTCCCTAATTCTCTTACTCAAACGCATGGGGCCGCCCATCGACTGACGTTACATACTGGCTCTCCAGTGCCGACACACCAGCTTGATTTTTCTCAAGACAGACAGACAGCGATGTCCCAGACTTCGTCGACAAAATCCGCAGTGATGTGCTGAGAGATGCGTGTCGCAATACACCTTGACAGCGAGATTGTCAGCGCAGAATCAACAGTTTGATCTTGCTCTTCGGGCGCGCGACTCAACAGCCATGCGTCACAGCTTGATGATGGCCCAGCGAGGTTTCTGACCTTGGGACTTGAAAGCTAAGCTCTCATGTCCACGGATCTCAACCCCGCAAACTCATCTCCTCCAACATCTCCCTTCACACTCTTCCTAGACCCCAGCCTCTCCCTCCTCCTCCACCGCCCTCCTGCTCGAAGACGGCGACGGGGGCGGTGGGGTGGAGGGAGAGATCCGGGGTGTAGAGCTGGCTGAGGATCTTGGCGGGGCTTCTTGGTGGAAGCTTCGTGGACGTGGTGGTTCTTGAGAGCGCCGGGCTCCTGGACGCAGTCTTCAGTGGGCTTGGCGAATTCGTGATGAGCTTCGGTTGATCCGGCCGTCTTGATCCCAGCCTCGCTTGCTCGCTTGCTCGCTTTCTTTCCTCAACAGCGTTCCTCTCGCCATCAAGATCCGGGCTGTCAGCAGGCACATCGTTGCCGCCATGTCCATTCTCATGCGTGTCGTTCACCTCGTCGTCAATTTTCTTTGGGGCGCCATCTTGTCGAGGGACGGCGTCCTTCTCCGAGGCGCTGCGTTCAGCCGTGCCAGTCCGCTTGTCCACGCCAGACACTAGCTCGTTCTTGAATATCGCTCTCCGCCCGGCAAGATGCTCAGGCTCGTCTTGACGAAGATAATACCGTTGACATAATGATCAGGTGGCGCCTTGACGACGACAAGGCTGGAGATGTTACAAACCACGACTTAACAGCGGGCGTAGACGCGCGAGCAGCGCCAGCAAGCATACAGCTTACCCGCCTTCCTGCTTTGGGAGCATAGCATAGCATATGAGAAGAGGCAGCTTCCCTTGAGCTGTCGTGTCGTCCGGAATCCTCAAATCAATCCTATGCGGCGAGCGGCTGCAGCACGTTGTCGCCTTTCGCCGTGCCTAAAGAGCCCGTCCCGCCCCTTTCAAGCCACTTTGTGGCCACACGTCGGCATTGTCGGTATCCTGCAAGTGATGGCGAGCGTTTTCAATGGCGCATGGGCGGACTTTCGCGAATGGTCTGATGATGGATGGCATTGGCTGGGAAGGAGCGGCAGTTCGAAAGGTCAGGCAGCGACAAGGACAGGGGTCAATCACCAGTGGTATTCCATTATGTAAGCACAACACCAGGGGTCTAGCAGCGTCTTCTCATCGCATGATGGCAGTGACGCTCTTCTGATTCAATCCTTCTTCTCATCCGCTCCTCTCGCTGAACTGCCACCTTGGCTTCCCCACCAACTCACAACATTGATCAATCTGGAGCTGTCTTGGGTCTCATTTGTTCATCATTACGCGTAGCTTCAGAGCTGTCCATTTAGCTATTCAGCTACGGCTGAGTAGCGTCTCTTACTTTAGTATGTAGGCCATATAAAGGCCACCTGGCCGGTCTGGACCCCAGATCTGCCAGGTCAAGTCCTTCAAGCTTCTTAGTTCTTGCGGCCATCCTCTCTTCACTTCCATCAACTCTGTCTCATCCAGTTACCGAGCCACCACACCAATCCATCGCCTCATGTCTGTTCGCAACGCTGTGGCCCGAATCCAATGGGCGACGCCTGGCGAGCCCACTCAGAAACGGAAGTATCCGCCCCACTCTCAGATCACCCTTGGTCCGCGTCTCGATATCTACCCAACGGAAAATGACGGGCGCAAATTGCCGCTCGATGGAGCCATCAACAGTGCCCTTTTCCAACGGCTTCATTGGGACATTCGCTACTTGATCCTGGTTGCGGCATGGGGCGAGCGCATTGTCTACCTGGATCTGAAATACGGCTTGCCAATCCGCAACCCGCTGTTGTACTATCATCCTGATGGACTTGGCCCCGTTCACCCACGGAAAACGTACACTGACTATGTCCGCAAGAGGCCTTTAAAGTTCCGCGTGGGCGCGTGGGGTTGGCTGACAAGCTGTCGCCAGGCGTAAGACTGCCCTGAAATATTATGCAAGTTTACTGGTCAGCATAGCTGATATGGTCTACGCTCTCTAGATACATCGAAGGCGTCCAAGTTCTTTACAGCACAAATCACTTCATTTTCTCGTATTCTGAACACTTCTCAGACCAACTTGAACAGCCTCTGTGGAGACCAGAGTACTTCGCCTTGATCACATCGGCAGACATCTACGTCGATCTTGGCCCACTGTGTCGCATTCTCCGGGGCTCTACAACAACCGCTCGAGACAGCAACTATACGTCTTTGCGCTCATGGCTCTGGATCTTGGACAGCCTTCCCAAAGCCCTACCCAATCTCCGCTTCTTGCACGTTACGGCATTAGGCCAGGTTCACAGTGTGAGGGGCGACAGAACGATCAACAATCTGGCTGAGGGTCTGATCTTCTCCCCGTTTGACGCGATGGTCCAGACTGCCTTCGAGACGAACCCGCGTCTGAATCAAGTCCGCTTGGTTATCGAACATGACATGTGGCAAGCTCGGAATCGAAAGCGGATAGCCAGGCTCGCCAGATACAAAGTGCTTCCAGACCGCCGCAACCTCACTTTCTGGGAGAAATTAGACCCACACGACCTGAAAAGATTGTGGAGACCTCTTGGATCGGAAGACGGAGAGTATCTGTCGAAAACTGAGAGCCGGGGTTACTGGATCGGCTCGGCGCAGCATGGCCCTCGCGCTAACCGTCGTTACCAGAAAAAGCGCAAAAACCCGAAGGCTGTGAAAGGGCTTTTTAGATGGTACCACAGTCGCGACGATATTGGAATACCACCACATTTCCTCGGGCCTCGCCTACGGACAAAGCTGTCGTTCGGACGCTTGTTCAGGGCAATCCGCTCCAAACTCGACGCGAAAACGCACGCTTTCCTGGAGAGAGTGAAGTCTTTGAGCTGTGAGGACATTCGCTCTCAACTGAACCGAAAAAAGAACGCTTTCTTGGAGAAAGTGAAGTCTTTGCGTCGTGTGCGGCACACATCAGAAATTGACGACACGGAGAGTGATACTACGCTTTCTGTTGACAGCGACGACGAGTATCGGTGATGGGTGTTTCGCCGCCCGTCACATTACTTACAGGTGTCAAGATGCGCTGTCAGCTTTGACCGCTCTCCCAATAACATCTCCACGCAGTCTGGTCGATACGTTGCTCAGGATCAATTTCTTGGGTCTGGCATAAAGCTGTACTGCGCTGCCCGATTCGCCATGTGATCACTTCCCGAGCTCAGGGGACGACAAATGGCACTGCAGCTGTTCCAATTCGAACGAACAAGGCCCAGCATCGACCAGGAGTGAATTCTTGGCCCCGTGATCTGGCGTCAGCTGCAAAACCATGGGACGTGAGACGATAAGGCTGCAAAAGTTGGGACGACTACAAGTGTTTGGTAGTGCACAGGCACTAAAAAGCAGCCACCGCACCCGCCCCGAAACACCACACGTTTCTGAAACAAGACGCCAGTCGCAACCGCGCACGATGTCAAAAATACCACTTTTTTCTTGCCTGCGCTGGAGACACTCGCCGACTTGATCCTGCCTTTCTCTTCCTCAATTCCATCCTTGGTGACAAAAAAAATAAGTGCCACCTTACATACGTCCGTCCAACTTTAACACAACCTCATCCCTCCTGAACACGGCCACGACCATTCACCATGCCGGGAATGGGGAAAGAATTCGCCCAAATAACATTCTCCTCTCCCCGCCGGCGCATCCTCATCCTCACCACCATCTTCCTCACCTGGACCGCCACCTTCACCCTCCTCGCCCACAAACGCGGCCCGCCCCTCCTCCGCGCCACAACGGACTCACCCACCTCAGGCTCCCAGCAATACCTCCCCGTGCAAAACCTCACCTGCACCTCGGCCTTCTGGCTTCCCTCGGAATGCGGCATCAACGGCCGCGACTGCACGCAGCCCCTCGCCAACCAGTTCACCGCCATCCGCTGCCCATCGCACTGCCTGCGCGACGGCAACAGCAATCCCCCGGGCCCCCTCCCGCACCTCGCCGGCCCGCACGAGATCACCAGGCAGCCGCTCGTCATCGGCGGGCCCATCTACCGCGGCGACTCGTACGTCTGCCCGGCGGCCGCGCACGCCGGCGCGATCGACGATGAGACGGGTGGCTGTGGCGTGGTCAAGTTCATGGGCATGACGAACTCGTTTCCCGGGTCGGTGGGCGCCGCGGAAGGGATCGAGTCGATCGATGTGCAGACGTACTTCCCGCTGACGTTTCGCTTCACCGTCGAGTCGGACGAGCTTGAGTGCCCTGTCGCCGCGGCGGAGAGCAGCGGCGGGAAGGACCTGCAGTGGACGCTGCCGGTGGTTTCGGCTGCGCACACGGCGCTGGTGTGGCGCGTTACGCGGTCAAGTTCTGTGAGGACGCTGTGGGCGCTTGCGGTGATGTTTGCACATTTGCGGATGCGGGAGGGCGGCAGTTCCTCTGGCAGCAGGCTGGGAGGGACGATGGCTTCTGACGCAGCAGCGGCGGCAGCGGCAGCGGCATCGGCGACTTCTGGTACTCACCCGCCGAGGGAAGAGCTTGGGATTGACATCCCCGTCCCCGAGATTCCCGAGCCGTTGATCGTCATGGACACGATCTCGAACGCGACCTTCAGGTGGGCGACGCCGGTGCCGGAGGGCGTGGAGGGGATCAGCATGTGGGTGGACGACATTGAGAGGTCAAGACGGTATTTCGGGGCGGGCGCGGAGAGGAAGGGGGAGAATGTGCTTGGGGAGGGCGAGACGGCGGACGCGTTTGTGTGGCGGCGGACGCCGCAGGCGTTTGCGGATTATTTTCGGTTTGGGTGGGTGAGGGATGGCAAGGTGTTGAGGTATTCACAGCCGGGGGTGTGGTTTGTGAATGGGACTTGGACGGGGATTCCGGCGCCTGGTGCATGAGCTTGGCTTCTGCTGGGGAGAAAGGGCCACCACTATGGGCGTTGGTGAGGGCTGGTGAGCCGCATGTAACGTGCAATGAACTTCATAGTTACATTTGATGGTCTTGTACGGATATCTATATGCCACCCTAATAGACCACCGAGTCACTCAGTACACCTTTAGAAATCTGAGGAGGGGCAGGTAAAAGTCGAAGGATACCTTTATGATTGTTGCATACAACTCCCAAGGATTAATGTTGTAAAAACTCCACTTTTATCGAATATTTCTACGATATGCAGAATCTGGGTGTGATTTAGGTTCCTGATCAGCGCGGACCCATATGCGTGTAGGCTTGATTGCAAGAGCACCTTTCGCGGTGCCCATTTTCATACGTTCTGTCCTGGCTCGTGCGGTGGCGACTTACAATATTAATCCTTGGGAGTTGTGCACAAAGAAGCTGTGATTGTGAGACAGAGGACAGTCTCCACATCCCCGGAATTCAATAACCCACATTCTGTGAAAGGATCATCGAGGTGATAAGACGGCCGGTACGCACGATACGGTATGGGGCCAAATACTTGGGTACGGCCCCGTTCAAGTTATCAACACGATCCTGTGGACGAACAAAGGACCGACTGGATTGCAGCAAGCCGGCAGCGCGTGATCTTTAGAAAGTTACACGGCCCACAGCATTCACCAGTATTCTGTCGCGCGCACAACATATTCAGCTCCCCCCCCCCCGTAAAATCGGCTTCACGAAAGTAACGACACAAGACCATCGTATGCAACAATGATAAGCGTGGATGTAATGTAACATCAAAAGTCCGGTGTGGTCTTTTTGGGCACACGAACACAACAGGGGCGCACCCCTGCAAATTCCCCGGGGTACCTACTCAGCAGCTAGTGAACCGGGTAGGTGCTCCTCCCCTATCACCAACAAACAACCCTGCCCACCAGCCGGGGGCTGGGGGTTCAGTCGGGTCAGTCCACACTGTACAGTAGGTAAGTACACCTAGTAATAATAAACGAGGGCGGCAAGGTCTCAACGGCCGGAGCCAGGACCATTTTTGATAAGACAAAACCTCGGGACTTCATTCATATCAACAGAGCTGGGACAATTCTGGCTCACAACCCAACCCCATTCTTCACCTCCTTCACCTCCTTCTCTTCTTCGAGTCGCCGTTCGTCGTCTTCTTCGTCGTCGCTCGCCCGCCCCGTGTACGACACCCACCACTCTACCGAGTCCCGACCGACCGCCTTCGGACCCCTCCGATCAACCATCAACAAAAGCGCCTCCGCGTCTCCGTCCCGCAACGACAACCCACCATGGTCAATCTAGCGGCGGTCAAGATCGGCCCCGTGCGATGTAAGTGCAATGTTTTTATTTTTTCCCACCAGCGGCGGCGGGCGCGACCTGCGCGTTTTCCTCTTTCTCTCTCTCTCTCTCTCTCTCTCTCTCTCTCTCTCTCTCTCTCATAACGCGCTCATCACACTGGCTGACAAGTAGCAAACTTTGCTGTGTCTAGATAATTCGCCATGGACGCAGGTCGCCATCCTGGGTTTCGTGACCTTCTGCTCGGTCGGCATGTTCTCTGCCGTGAGCGGTCTGGGTGCCGGGTACGTGATGAACAAAAATCAAAACAAAACTCGGCCCTTTATAAAAGCGTTCCAAGACCTGGGGGAACGTATTCGAATATGGCTTATAGGACGAATGAACTAACATCTTTGCGCACATCGTCCAGTGGTACTCAAGACACCACCCTCTCTGATACCGCCAACGGAGTCCTGTACGGCTGCTTCGCTATCGCCGGTTTCTTTGCCGGTTCCGTCCATGTGAGTCTTGTCCTCCCCCCACACCCTCTCTCTCTCTCTCTCTCTTTTCTCTCTCTTTCCTCGCCCGGGATAGGGGGGGGGGATGCCCCCAACCATGTGCCCGGGCGGAGGAAGCACAATCCGGCCGTTTTACTAACCCCTCGCTCCCCCTCCCCCTACCTAGAACGTCCTCGGCCCCCGCCTGACAATGTCCATCGGCACCTCGGGCTACGCGCTCTACATCGGCGGCCTGTGGGCCTTCCAGGTGCACGGCACGCGCTGGTTCCTGATCCTGGCGGGCGCGCTGCTCGGCGTCACCGCCGCGCTGCTGTGGTCCGCGCAGGGCGCCATCATGATGGCGTACCCGCTCGAGAAGGACAAGGGCCGCTCCTTCACGCTCTTCTGGACCATCTTCCAGATGGGCACCATCGTCGGCTCCGCCATCGCGCTCGGCATCCAGGCGCGCTCGACGCTGCCCGGCGTCTCGACGGGCGTCTACCTCGCCTTCATGGTCATCATGCTGACCGCGCTCGTCTCCGCGTGGCTGCTGCTGCCGCCGCACAGCGTCGTGCGCGGCGACGGCACCGTCGTCGAGCTCGAGGACGCCATCTCGCCGGCCCAGGAGTTCCGCGAGCTGCGCGCCGTCCTCGCCGACTGGCGCATGTGGGCGCTCTTCCCCATGTTCTTCTCGTCCAACTACTTCTACGCCTACCAGGGCGCCATCGTCACCGTGCTCTTCAACGGGCGCACGCGCGCGCTCGTCGCGCTGCTCGAGGGCGTGGGGCAGGTCCTCGGCGGCGTCGTCATCGGCCAGCTCACCGACAACCTGCCCGGCGGCCGCCGCAAGCGCGCGCTGTGGTCCGCCGTGTTTGTGCTCGTGCTCAACTGCGCCGTGTGGGTCTGCGGCCTGGTCTTCCAGGTGCAGTTCGCGCGCGGCGACACGGTCGTGCGCGGCGTGCCGATCCCCTGGGACTGGAGCGTCGGCGTCGCGGTCGGCCCGATGCTGCTGCTGATGGCGTACTACCTTGCCGACGCGACCTACCAGGGCCTGGCGTACTACACCATGAGTTCGCTCACGAACGAGCCGTTCAAGCTGGCGCGCATGGCCGGTTACTACAAGGGTGTGCAGAGTGCTGGTGCGGCTGTGTCGTTTGGCATGGATGCTGTCAAGGTACGTGTTGTGTCGCATGCATACTAATCTTCGTTTCTCGCTTTTTGCTTGTTCCCACTCTTCTGGACCCCTTGGCTTGGCATCATTGGTATTGATTTGCTGACAATTCATCACGTCCCACACAGACCGCATACCTAGGCGAGCACCTCGCCTCCTGGATCATGCTCCTCGTCTCCCTGCCCCTCTGCATCTGGGTGCTGTGGGGCGTCCGCGACACCAATTACGACGTCGAGCACATCACCAAGGTCGAGGACGTCCCCGACGGCGTCATCTCGGGCGTTGCGCTGCCGCCGGGCCATGTTGTCGGTGAGCACGTGCACACCAAGGGCGACGACGACAGGACGTCGACTGCGCCCGAGGTCACCTCGGACGGCAACTCTTTGTCGGACGTTTGAAGGAAGGTTGGTAGAACTGGGGCAACTGGGAGGCTTGGACAAGATTCCGATCTAGCATTAGTTTGGGATATGGTTCGTGTTCATAGCTATGGAGAGGAGGCGTACTTGCATTGTAATACCCGAGACTATGGCGATTGGTTTGTGGCATTGGTGGTCGCATCTAGAAACCAAGGGGTCCCGTCCCACGGCGCATGCGCTTGCGAAACCGTGAGGTTCAGATAGCAAAATGAATCTGCATGGCTTGCCCCCGCCCACTTCAAATCAGACATTCTGAAACACCATAGAATGTTGCCCCAAAATCCAAAAGCTCTCAGAGGACATCGCGAAAACATCTCAAGTTCTCTGCCTGCTACGTCTGCGTGCCTCGTCCGACTCATACTACTTGCTTTTCAAGCAAGCGCGCTCGTAGCCGCCTTCCACAAGGCTGAATACCCCAGCATCCAAGCACAGCATAGTCCGCCAACACTCCGCCACCTTGGCCCTAACCGGCTCATCGCCCTCATAGCCCATGATCGACCGCACAGGACCCCATCCCGAGTCACCCGCCCTGTTGCACCGGTCTGGATCTACGCCGGTGGTGAGGACAAGAAAAGACAGGCAACGGGCCGCGCATGCCGCCTTTTGCCATACACATCTTTTGTCTACAGGAATATCGCACCTCGTCATCACGCAGAGCATGTGAATCACTGCAGCGCCCGAGACGGGGTCGCAGAGCGTACAGTCGAGGTGGTTCTCGAACAGCAGCTCCATCATCTCAAGACGAGGACTCACGCACGCCGCGCAAACATAGCCAAACAGCTGGTGCGGCGTAAGATTGTCGTGCAGCGGCTGCATTTGGAGAATGTGTTCGGTGAATCCTAGAGGCACGCTAGGAATAACGATGGCCATCACCAGCGGCGCGCTTGTGTTGACAGCCGCGGGAGGCGCTATCCCATCCGGCAACGGTCGAGCTAGCTCTTTGTGAGCGTCGGCACCGTGGCTCAGCAGTATACCAACGGCCTGGAAGCGCCCGGTAAGAATGGCGAGGACAAGAGGAGAACAGTCGTGCCGCACAGCGCAGCTCAGTATATCAGGACCGAGGCCCCGAGCGATGGCTTCGAGATTGGTGCCCTAACACCAAGCTCTATCGCTATGTGATGCTGTCACAGCAATCCAGAGATAGTACTTGAGCTGCTCTGGTGAGCTGCTGCGGAACGACTCGCTGTGGATCATGAGATCAACGAACAGCGTCTTGCCAAGATCAATGCCCCTGGTCAGAGGACCCTCACCATCACCGCGACCATGCACAGACGCTCCATGAGAACGCAGCGTGCGGACAACGTTGATGCCAGCATCATGTTCCACTGCTATTTGAAGTGGGGGCACCTCCTTAGGATATCGACCACAATCATTAGGATCAGCTCCTCGTTCGAGTAGCATCGACGCCAGTTTACTGTTGGCCAGAGTCGAGGCCCTCAGTAGACAGGTCTCGCCATCAGGAAACCGGTAGTCGATGGGGGCGCCTCGACTGATCACAAGTTCAGAGCACCCAAATGCGCGCTTGCATAGGGCTTCAAAAACACGTTGCCCCGTGAGCATGATCGCCGCGGTTCCGTCAAGTGTAAGCAGAAGCTTCAGTGTCGAAACTGAGTCGGCGTTAACACCCTTTTCGTCGGTAACCTCAGCCCTCGGGCTGCCAGCAGCTTGCAGATTGTGTATTTGTCGTTTGCCAAGAGCAATGACCACAGCGTTTGGGCAGCTGTTGTGTTGAGGTTGACGGCAGTGTTTTGCTCGAGGAGCTTTTGTACTACTTCGGGATGATCGGGATGCCGGCTTCCACCATAGTATATCATTGAGATAAGCTGCAGAATCATGGTGGGAGCCAGTGGTTTGGGTAGATGTTTGAGATGATGTACACCGTTGCGCTGAGACAACCCTTGCCGCTTCGCGCACTTGAGCTCAGCACCCTGAACAGGGCAGATTTATCCTTGACACCAAGATGGAGCAACCGCGTGGGCACGCCGGCTTCGATAAGGCGCGCAATCACTCCTGAGAGATGACTGTCCACAGCTTGTAGCAGGACGCAGGTCCACCAGTCGTATTCAGTGGATTGGATTCCTCCTAAACTCTTGATGAGAGCGTCGACTGCGTCCTCTTTGAGATGTTCTTGTCGCTTCCCCCGAAGTGCGCCGCGATAGTCGCGGTGGTGAAATTGACGTCTCCAATTCCGAGTCACACACCTCAAGACTACAGAGGGCGAAGATAGGCTGGCACCAAGCTCTAGCAATCGTGAAGCTTCTGCGAATCGCGTCTTCTTACAAGCATGACTCAACAGAGCCAAGCCCCCAATTGCAACGTCTAGAGCAGCTCCGTGCTCTACCAACAAATCGATACACTCCCACATGCCCGTAACATAAGCGTAGCTCAACGGGGTATAGCCCAAATAGTCTTTAACTTCCACGTCGGACTAGTAGTATTAGATCAAGTACCGACTGATGAGTGTGTGCCCCGATAGATATGCCGTATGTAGGGCTGTTGAGGACTGTCTACCCGCTTTGCCGTTCCAATCCATGACATCGACCGAGGCCCCACGAGACAGGAGCAGTTTCATGACAGCATCATTACCGTGACAAATGGCTGTGTGAAGTGGCGTCCACGTTGGAGTTGGCCGTCTGAGCCCTGACAATCTGTTCTGGCTCCAATGGCGCGGGACAACACAATCACAGAGACCCTTCGAGCGAGCTTCGATGTTGGCTCCGTGCTGAAATAGGAGGCCGACGATGTCGATATGGCCCCACTGAGCTGCGATATGAAGTGGTGTCCAGTGAAATCGCCTAGACGGAGATATACTGTCCTCCTCTCCTTGGGTGCCGCCACTCTCACTTTCGTCGGTGCTCTCGATGTCGCTACTCTCAGCCTCGTTTCCATATTCGCTCTCGGTATCGCTGACGTCCTCGGAATAGTCTAGGTGGTAATCGCGGTAATCCCGGTAATCAAAGCCTGCCTCGTGATCGCTGTAAGTGCTCAAGCAGTCGTCTCCGTGATAGGGTGGTACGTCGCGCTCTCCATTCACGGCGTTCAGGTCTTTGATCTCCTTCCTGGCGTCGATGAGAACCTGCTGTTCTTCAAGATAGACAGTCTGAAGCTTGAGGTCTAGATGACAGTCCTTGGCCAGGGTCATAGAGGATGTCATCCAGTGGTCCATCTCCTCCGTGAAAACGGCGGATCTCTTCACGTGCTGGTTCCAAAAGACATTAGGGTCTGCACTTGCTGCCAGCAAGCGCTTGATGGTCCCGATCTGGCCTTCCTCACATGCCCAACACAGCACGCCAGGCTGGCCTTTGACGCGTGAGTAGAGGATATTGACGACCACGTCGTGCACGAAGCGACTACCGGAACGGCACAATGCCGAAAGGTCGCCAACGCTGTCTAGGTAGGACGTGACGTTCCAAAGGGTTTCCACGGGAAGGGTCGAGAGCGAAGCCATCGTGTCGGAGCGCGGCCGGGCCAGCCCGGGACAAGGTGGGAGACGAAATCTTGTGGCTGTTGACGAAGATCCGATCTCTGGGCATGCGTCATCCACTTGTTTTCACAGAGTTTTGCACGCTCATGCCCGAGAACAGGGGGGAGTGATCGCATGTTGGAGTCTACCTACTGAGTAGTGTTTGCGTTTGTTTCGTTTACATACCTAAGTAGTAACTGGCTTGGAAGTCTGCGATATCGCGTCACTCACGCGTGTCTTAGTCAGCAGGCCGGGAAAGAGCGGGTCTATTTACGGTGCTTTTAGTTTAACGCACTGCCCCCCTAAAATCATCGGGACAGGGTTCGGAGCTGCGGAAGTCTCCGGCTCGAGCGAACTTCATTGTCAACCATCAAGTTGGCAAGAACCTTCTTCAACTTTCCAAGCGCCACACCATTTTACGCCAACGCTACCACATCTCGCAGATTGTCGTTTTCTCAAATACGACTTTTTAGTCTCTTCAAGGGACCAGGTGGCAGTGCCGCATGATCACATTTCTATGCGAGTCTGGCATGCCCACGTGCGGAGTCTGGGACTCGCCGGAGAGGGAGAACCCTGGGATATTCTCCTGAATCTGATCAATCAAGATGTCAGCGGTGAGAAACAGCCTTGGGATTCGGGACCGGTGGCTTGCATTGGCTTCACGACAAACACTTAGTGCAGAGTGTTACTGAATTCTCGTTGCAGGACCATTCGGCGGTCGCTTGCGGATAGTGGCAGACGAGCTTCTGCATGTGAGCTAGAGCTCGCCCAGGCCCCATGCTGACCGCCCCATCATCAGCAGCAGCAGCCACGGCGTTGTCGCTGATGGCAGTCCCAGACTAATTTGACAAAAATGTAGTGCCATCGGCACTATTCCATTTTTACTCGTACGCATGAGACTCAATGGAAAATAGCTCACTCACTTTGGTGAGGGCAAGCTGTTCACATGCAGACTTCGTATCCGGGGGCCCCGGGGGGGGGGGATGGAGCACAGGCCTACTGCTCACGATGAACGAAGAGATGCCGCTAGAGATCACTCAGTCTTGGGGATCGGACAAGGGAAACGTAATGCGGGATATTTCTTACAGCCAAATTCCTTTGCTATGTAGCTCCCGATGTCACAGTTCGCTCGTCGATAGAACGGAAATAGAACAAAGCAGGGAGAACTTCAGCTGCAGTCTCGCCCTCCAACCTGGAAGTCGGCACACAGCATCTTGTCTTCACTACAATGACACGGCAGGGAGCCGCTCATCTCGGAACCATATAGGCCTGGCATTTTCATCATGTTTCAGTGTGTGCGCAGTTGACTCTTGAGTTCGTGGCCATCAACTATCACCATCCTTACTATCACAATGTATCACTCACTTGCAAAGCTAGGCCTTTTTTTCATGGTGGGCTTGCCGTTCATTCATGCCTCGCCTATTATAGATAATTCCAGCATCGTCGATGCCGAACTCTCGTTCAACTCGACAGGGCACGAACTTCACGAGCGTGCCGGCAACTATTTCCTACGCATCCTTCCGTTGGGAGGATCCATCACCGCGGGTTGGGGCTCGAGCACCGGCAATGGGTAAGTCTCTTTTGTGGAGCGGGATCTCAACCCTTAGAATATATATGCTAATTATCCATCAGATATCGAAAGCCTCTCCGTGACCAGCTCCGGAAAGACGGATGGCAGGTCAACATGGTCGGGACTAAAGAAGGAAACACAAATGCCCCCAAGACCGGTACTGCCATGGTCGACAATGTAAGTCTCTTCTCCAGCCTAGTCAACTTCTAAGGTTACTCCACCTCCTACTGACGAATAATGTGCCAAAACAGAGTGTTGAAGCCGTCGCCGGCTACGTGGTATCTGACATCGCGGGTCTGCTCAAGCTTTCCCTCAAGTGGATTCCCAACATCGTGCTCATCAACGCGGGAACAAACGATTGCGCAAAGAACATCGACATTCCCAATATCGGATCTCGAATGAACAGCTTGTTGGATTCCGCCTTCACCATTCCCAGAGTCACAGTCATCTTGTCGACGTTGCTGCCCTCCATGGACGCGGCAGTCGCCGATTGCCACAACAACGTGAACGCCCAATACCGCAGCATCGTTACCACTCGCGCTGCTAGAGGCCAGAAGATCGTGTTGGCTGAATGTAAGCATAGAACCACCCCCGCCCTTTCGCCTCCCTCCTTTTTGTATGTGCGCTCTACCTGGCTAGTCCCCATCAGCTGATGTTCTATTTGTCGTACAGTAACACCCGGCACTGGGTACTGGTATAAAACCCTGGGTATGCCCAATCCGCTCTACTACGACACTGTCCACCCTAACGACGCTGGACATGCCAAGCTCGCCGCCATATGGTACAAAGCGATCAACACCGTCTATGCTAAGGGGTGGATCGTGCCGCCCTCTGCACCGTCGCCTAACCCACTCGGCGACGACCCCGACACTTTCACCAGTGCGGCTTTGCCCACGCCGCCATAGTTCAAAGCACTAATTTTGACTTCACTTCTCTGTATATTGTTGGAGTTTATCAACTGCACGATGCTCGTTTGGAAGGGCGGCTGCACAAGCTTCCACGAACAGAATCGCTTTCAATTTTCTATTATTTCGGTATCCAAGCCCTGAATTTGTTCGCGACATCGAACTTCTGCATCGCCAACATTTGAAGGTGTTTAGTATATATACCTTTCCACCTTCCATTACCGAGCCAGAGCATCTCATCAATTTGGCGGAGACCAAGCCCTGGAGATGCGAGGAGGAACGTTTCCTGTCCTTCAAGTTCCTGAAGCTGCAGGTGGCTATGGGAAAGTTGCTTGGTGTATGCACAGAGGTGCGGAATCTATAGCGTAGTCGCTCTAAATACGAATTTTCGAAGGGGTTGCATGGTCTAAGAGGACACTTGACTTGATGGAAATATTCAGTATACAAGTACGGATTCTGGACTTTCAGCGAACTACAGAGTATACCCTGATCTCGTCTATGACTGATGTTTTCCCCGCCTGCGCGAGGTCCTCGCGAGTTTGATCCACTGATGCAAAGACTGGAAAAGTTAACGCTTTGTGCTTTGCGGAGTGCTGTGGACCGGTATTCCCAACGCCCCTAGTCTATAGTATTTATTACTTCCTCTCATCCTTCCGTGAACTGGACACGCACTCTGACTCCTGCATCAAGCCATGGACCGGTATTCCCAACGCCCCTACTCTATAGTATTTATTACTTCCTCTCCCCCTTCCGTGAACTGGACACGCACTCTGACTCCATCAAGCCATAGACACTCTCCTCGTCAGCTCCAACTCCGGATGCGGCTCACTTTGCAGCCTCTTGCTAAATTTACTCTCCGCCCGGATCTTCTCCCCCCACACAATGAACCCAAACGGCACGAAGCTGAGCCCGAAGCTAATGAATGCCAACAGTGAGCAAGACCACGCGATGCCCAGCGTGTCGACCATGCTACCCACCGCCAGCGGGATCACAGCGCCTGCCACACTGCGAGTTGCGGCGCAGGCTGCTAGGGCGGAGGAGGCGAAGATGCCGTATGCGTCGGCGATGTCTGTTTGCGTGGATGTCAACTGTCAGCATCGGTCATGTCTCGTACGTAGGATTGTCAGGTGTTTGTAGAACTCACAGTTAATCATAGCCATGAAGATCAATTGATACCCCACACCATACGGGATCATAGACAGCAGTGGCACAATCCACGGCACGGAAGCCTTGGACGTCCAGCCCAGCCAGAACAACGAGATGACGAACAGCGGACCTCCAACACAAGCCATCGGAAGACGCAGGTACTCAGCCTGCTTGCTCGGGTGGCGACGGATGATACCGCTCGAGAATCGGTCATATATGTGCTGCAAGATCATGGTGATGATGGATCCAACGAACATGATGACGAAGGCAAAGCCCGACTCGCCGGCTGTGAAGCCGTAGATGCCGACGAAGATGTCTGGGAAAATTTCTAGGAGCATGTAGAAGACTGTGTAGACGAAGGCCATGTAGACGCAGGTGAGAGCGACGAGCATCTCGGTGCAGAGGAGGAGAATGGGCCTGGTCGTGGTGACTTTCTGGAGTCGAGTTAGCATCAAATGACGGACGTGGGAAAGCACCTCACAACACTCACGAGGATAGCAAGAATACCAGGCCGATCCACATCCGCTGGGGCGACAAACAGTCTACCTCCCTTCTCTTTACTCTCCCTGTTCAACCTCGCAGCCCGATCCCTCAAGATCTTCGTCGCCAGCGTCTCCGGCTGGAGGACCAGGGCGACGAAGCACACCGCCGAAACCATCATACACACCCAGAACCCCCACCGCCACGAGTACGGCGCCGTGTACCCCGCCACGACCGGCCCCGCCAGCGGGCCCAGCAGCGTGCCTGTCGACCAGTACATGTTCGCGCGGCCCCTGCTCCCCTTCTGGTGGTACACGTCGGCCAGCGAGCCGCCGGTGACGCTCAGCGGCGGCGACGCGAACATGCCGCAGAAGAAGCGGAAGACGAGGAACCCCGCCCAGCTCGGCGCGAGCGCGCACGCCATCGTGAAGACGATGTACAGGCACAGCGTCGCCAGCAGCACGGGCCGGCGGCCGTACTGCTCGCTCAGCGGCGCGAAGACGAGCGGTCCCAGGACGAAGCCGATGAGGAAGGTCGTCGCGGGGAGGATCGCTTGCGGGCCGTCCGGGAAGTGGAAGACGCGCTGCAGCGCGGGGGTCTCGTTGGAGGCGATGGAGGAGCCCATGGTCGAGTTGATGGAGAGGAGCGAGCCGACTACGATCACGTAGAACTTCTTGGCCTACATCTTTGGGTGTTAGTGCCTTGTTGGTAGCAGGATCGTCTAGGTGAGCGCGTGGAGGAATTGACGCACCTCGGACCAGTTGTGAGGATTCGCCGGTTCTCCGGGCTGGAAGTCCACAACCGTCACATTTTCTGTTGACCTTTTGTCGTTTGTCGCAACTTTAGTCCCTATCGAAGCGCCATCTCCAGGTTGTGCCAAGTCCTCCTCGGTCTTCTGCCTGGTCATATAGTTCTCATCTAGATCGGCCATCGTCACTATTTCAGGAGATTATCAAACAATTCGCGAACTCCGCTCGTCGTTCCTCACAAAGAAAGATAAACAATATCGGCCACCAAGACGCAACACAGGCAAGTGCGAAGGAGAAATCTGACATCTGACAACAGCAAGCACGTCCACCCCTATACCCATGCGGGTGCGCGGGACGCGTGCTATTTCATCATTGCATGAAAGCCCATCGCATGGCCGCCTGGGTCACATAGGGGCTGAAAAAAACAAGCGGATCCGATGGCCTCGGGATTATCATCGGGCCTGACCTTCCAGTGTCCGACCACTTCGAGATCGCGAAGGTGGATCCTTCCGTTCCAGCGGGATGGGTAGGGAAGCCCATTCCTCATTTTCCGAAAATTTCGTTTTTTTGGCATTTCCACAATTTTGAGCCATTTGTGAGGGGCGTGGTTCTATGCCCGTTATCCGTATGCTTTTTACAAATGCCTCTCTAGATAATCTTCCAGCGATTCAATTAAGCTGTATATAGGCTCAAAATGATCGTAATCAAATAAAGATAATTTTCGATTTTGAAATTATTTATTTTATTAAAACGTTATTGAGAATAATGATTTAGAAGCTTGAAGTATTGATATTGAAATTCGGATTCCGTACGAGTTATATCGGGTGGATAGAATGAAGATATCCTAGAAATTTTAATTTTATAATTTATTATTTCGACCCGGAAAATATAAAGCTAGTCGATGAATTATTTTTAATATAAAATAAACCTCGATTTCTACTTTCGCTGATTTGTAATAATATATAATTTTTTTAAATCAATATTTCAAGCTCCTAAATCACTATTCTCAAAAACGTTTTAATCAAATAAATAGTTTTAAAATATAAGAATTATCTTTATTTAATTACGATTATTTTGAGCTTATATACAGCTTAATTGAATCGCTAGAAGATTTTCTAGAAAGGCGTTTATAAAGAGTTATTTGAAGGTGAAATAGTGAGTTAGATGCACGCTAGGGTAGGTGCATTAAAATCGGCGTCTCAAAAGTTGGGAAATGTCTAAAAAACGATAATTTCGGAAAATAAGAAATAGGCTTCCCTAGATAGGCCGATAGATGGATGGATAGTACGTAAGCAGCTACCTATTGTATATACAGAGGTCTGCACTAGAAATCTTTTCCCAAGTTCATGTATTTCGAAGTTAGAGTAATTATAAATGTAGAGATAAGAAACTAGGGTTAGGGCATAACTTAGGCAGCGTAGAATCGCGTTTCAATTAAAGTGCAAATTAATATAATCATTAGGCCTATTAATGTAATATATCTAATACTCTATAATTTTTCGTATTTTCATTAATAGCCCTTTTATTATTACTATTAATTTCCTCGACTAATTCTTTAATAACATTTTTTTATTATTAATTTCTCTATTAACTCTACTATTAATTTTCTATATAAATTCTGCTTTTATTCTTTTTATATGTTCGCGCTACGCTCGTTTTTATTCTTAATCCCTAGTTCTCCTTTTTTCTTTTTGTAAAAATGAATATTAACGGCTATAAATTATCTCTTAGAACGGCTATCGATCTATTTTCAAAAATCGCTAATTCTCTATCAATTCCGTTTTCTACTATAGATTTTAAGTTTTATCTTTCCTCCTTTGTAATTAAATAAGAACGGTTAATAATCTAGATATCTTTAAAACCTCGAAACCGGCCGCCAAATCTATTTATATAAACTCTTGAATTAAATCTCTCACTTTCTCGTTATTTCTATTCTATTTTAAAGATATCTATTATTTTTCATTTTTTTCTAATTTTTTTTTTCAATTAAGCAATAACGGCTAATAGCTTAGATATCTTTAAAACTTCGAAATCGGCCGCCAAATTTATCTGCACAAGCTCTTAGGATAAGATTATCTATCAGGGCACTGTAAAATCGCTAACAGAGCACTATCTAAATTCGCCGCACTATAGATCCATTTTTAGGGATGTCACTAAATTAGGGATATCACCAAAACTAGATTTCACAACTTTACACGAAAATCAGCCCTCTATACAAAAATTAGACCTCTATATAAAAATTAGCCTCCTACACGAAAATTAGCCCTCCACATGAATCAGCTTTCTACACGAAAATTAGCCCTCTACATAAAATCAGCCTTCCACACGAAACACGAAAATTAGCCCTCTATATAAAAATCAGCCCTCTATACAAAAATTAACCCTCTATATAAAAATTAGCCTCCCACACGAATATTAGCCCTCCACATGAATCAGCTTTCTAAACGAAAATTAGCCCTCTATACGAAAATTAGCCCTCTACATAAAATCAGCCTTCCACATGAAACACGAAAATTAGCCCTCCACACAAAAATCAGCCCTCTATACAAAAATTAGCCCTCTATACCTCTGTATTTGTAGGCCGCTTAGTGGCGTTATTACCTATGTGTATGACAGCAAGGCACGATTAGGAAGGAGGGCAGGCGGTCAGAACGGGCCAGCGAGCGCCGAGCGAATCGAGCATCGAAACTGTATTTTCGTCGGGACTTCGGGTTGTCTCCGTCAGACGACAACATGATCGGGTCGCCATGGTGCAGAACGGTGTACGCGTTGTGTGTCATCATAAAGTACGTGTTTTCCCGCCATCCTGGACCAGGCTTTGTTATCTGGAATCTATAGGGCCGAAAATGTTGACGCTGTGGGTCTCCCTTCCAAGGAATCGTGTCAATACGCGGCTCAAATCCGTAAGTTCCTGTCCAGCAACAAGAAAATCATGTACGAATGGGCCCACGGAAACAGAAATTGTTTCTTCGTCGAAGTGACGTCGGCAGCTGGGGATTAAATTATATCCGCACATCCTTGTTCAGCCTCATCAGCACGTGGTCCGTCGAGCTTCTATTTTTAGGTCACGATCAAGGTCAAGCTTTCTCGGCTTGGGCTTGGAACCCTCTCCGCTTTCGACCTTACTCGATCCACAAGGCTGAAAAGGTTGGTCTGCCTCACTTACTTACGCAAGTCACGCTTTCTTGCGATGCTCTATCCCTCTTCCCTTTCGCGCAGCAGGATGACTAGAGCAAAGTCCTTATTGGTGGACCCTAGGGTACGCCAGGTTTTTAATTCTTATATATACCTAGGTATAAGACGTATCGGGGCGGTCTAGCTCGGATATAATCGGCGTTCCATCAATCCCGGCCCGCGGTCGACGCCCGGTCGACCGCGCTGATCAGTCCAAGGTTTCTATCAACCTTAAATAACCCTAAATCCTAAGCAACTAACCTCAACCCGGTTGATTAACCGGACGTTAAACCTATTTAACAAAAGACTAAGCATATTCGGCAAAGGATTAGCTTAATCAATATCAGAATTATAGTTTTCGGAATTTGGATCCGAATTCTCTTATTAGTTATCCGAAGTTTATAATTAGTCATTATAAGTATACCAAAATTGTTAAAAGTTGATGAAAATACTAATCGATTAGATATAAATTCTTATTAGTCTAACCGACGGAGAATTTCAATCAATCCATCAACCCGATTTGGGCGGGTTGAGGCGGGTTGGGATTGATGGAACGCTGGATATAATAATGCTCCAGTCTGGACAATGACAGTACCAATATGCTCTGTAAATATCAACAAGACCCATAGCGCTACCTACACGTAGGCTGCTAGGGCGCCGGAACGGGAGTGTATCTGGTATTGCTATACTAGGTTGCAAGTACTGCAAAGCTCGGTACTCGAATCAACGTTGGCTCACTTCGTTAATAATGGACCATTGCGGTTGTACGTGAACTAGCCGCCATGCGATGACAGTGTGGGAAGGTGCGAAGGAGGGCTGCCAGGGAGCTATTTAGCCTGGTCAGGGACGGTCCGGGACGGTGCGGGACCATCGTAAAAAACAACCCGCCTCGTTCCCCCATTTCTCGTACAGACTCACAGACTCTCAGACCTTCAGACCCCCATTCCAACCGCTGTCAACAGCTATATCCGCACACGATATTATGTCTGACTAAAAACCAGCGCCAGGGGGCGACGAGCGGGTCTTTCGTCCGGTACGTTATTGACTGTAGACTCTCTGCATCCGCACGAGACTAGCTCGAAAAATCGAAATCGACTTTTCAGTGGACGTGCGGTATCTAATTTGCTTGTAAGAGAGGACAGTGGCCTCGCCAAGGAAACAAGACTTCGTCAGGACCAAGCACTCTCGCCAAAACCTTTTCGACTCCCGCCAAAACCTTCTACCGTGGACGAGACCACCGAGTCAACGATATCAGCGAGAATGTATGGAATATTTCGCCTGGACTAAGAGGATCTACCGTGTCATATTGGACTTGTGAAGGCTTGGGAAGCTTGAGCGGTGTTTGGTTCTCGTTTTGTTGAGTGAGCAGTAGGATTTATGGGAAGGTACGAAGGACGGCTGCCGGGAAGCTACTAGTATTTAGTCTATTCAGGGACCGTCAGGCACCATCTTCAACCTAACAACAACAATTCTATCACTGTGGCCGGCGGGCATCCAGTACGCTGTTATCAGATCGCGGTGTATGCTCGTGCGATGCTCAGTATCAGGTACAAAGTATGATCACCGAAATCTTGATCCTGGGTTGGCACGTAATAAGCATTACGGTAGACTTTCATGAGGGCCTATCTTTGTGAGATAGAGGTGTTTTGGGTGGATGTTGTTATACAGCACCTGGGGCATTTGCCCGAGATCCCGTAGTTCACACAGCTCGCCGCCGCCGCCGCCTTGCTACTCGCGAGCAAGTTCATCACCTCCCTTCATCATGGCCGAAAATAACCTCCGCTGGTCAGAAGAATATCAAAAAGCTTCCGGTTCCTGAAGTCCAGTGATGACGTTAGGTGACGCCGTTCCGCGGTGCAGCCAGAGTTCAGCGCTTCTGCGTGAACAAAGCTAATGGCCCCATGCGATATACAGCGATGATGCAAAGTGAATGAGAGATAATCGTGATTGGAGAGCATCGACACTCTTTCACACTCGAGTTAGGGGAAGAAACAAGAACTCGTTCAAAGGCACGAAAATGCATCCATGGATCCCAACTTAAGTTGTTGAACTGATCAGGTGAGGTTGGGTGACAGGGAGAGGCTTTGTCAGCAGTCTGGTGCTGAGCAGCAGAAGCCCAGCACCCTTAAAACACCAGAAGTGGGCACCGAACGAGTCAGCATGAACTACGGATCGGTGTAGCGGTCCACCGGTATTTCTCTTGAGACCGGCTTGGCTATGATCAGGTGCTATCTTCGCGTATGCAGACTTCTTACGTTTGCGGGCATCGCAATCTGGAACATGCGCGTCGCTGACAGACACAGTCGGTCTCTGACGGGCAAGCTGTCATCTGATACATTCGCTTATGTTATAACAACAGTATTCTGAGGTTGAACGAGGGTCCGGGTCTAAGGGGTGACGCGCAAGAGTCAAAGTCCTGGTCAATCCTGTGTGTGCCAGCGAGACCTGGAAGAGCTATGTTCTTGGCCTCTGAGAGCATTGACAACGCCGTCCTGACATCTTGGCTCTTGTTCAAGATAGCTTTAGAATGAAGATACTGTATTCGACTGCGCGGGTGAATAGGGACCTTTGAGTTTATGTGCAGCTTACATGCAAACATTGAATGCCAAATGCTGTAGTCTGTTGCAGTCGTTCGTCGTTGCGACTTAGCCAGATAACGGCCCTAGAACTTTTTGTTTTCTTTCTCTGGGATACGTTACAAGTCGTACTGCATCTTTGGCCTTGCAAACCGTCCAAGGAAGCAAGATAAGGTATGACTCCACGGGTGGTCGCAATTGATTCTCGGGAACCTGGCCTAGGTACTCCGTAGTGTGTATCCTTATTTGGTTATGACATCTCAGGCTCGAGCGCGCGACCCCCTCGCGCAACTCAAGTCGCGTGGTAGATTGTGTGGACCAAAATATAGCGCGCGACCGTGCACCTGGTTATCGATACCAGTCCCGAGAGCGTGGTAGTCAGATTCCAGCTGTCTAATCGTCGCTTGCGATATGATTCAGGTTTGGGGGCGGGCGGGTCTCCAGCACTGCTCGTGCTATGAGATTCATACTCCAGTACTCCGTACCTGGTCAATGCCCAGATCCTAATAAAAGACCTGACACATGCGAAGGCCAGTGCGGACCAAAAATCAGCGCGATTACACAGTAGTTGGTAGACCTCGAGGACTCTATCCTAAAACAAACCCTTGATATCTACGCAGAAAGTGCTTGGTTTATTGTCCGTTGTCCCACTGGCGAAAGCGTATATATATACTAAAGTGCGGCCCCAGGGTCTTGCCATCACTGGCCGATATTTCATCATTTTCATTTCAACCAACTAACTCCAACCATTATAATATCCTTCTTATTTCCATTCTCACCCAACCAATCTATCAAGATGCGTTTCACCACCCTCTTCCTCACCGTCGCCGCGCTGCTGGTCAGCGACGCGCGAGCCGCCTGCCACTGCAACCTCGCCATCGATGGCGGTGGCTTCAGGTGCTCTGATGACTTCTCGGGCAGCCTCAACGTAAGTTCACTTACAAAGCCCTCTCACTTCTCTTGAGCAATTCTGCGCGAGTCTAGATCTGGTGCTAACGCTAAGTCCCCCGAACATAGGGCCTCTCCTGCGCAGATGGTTGTGCCCAGTGGTTTGGGCACGGCACCTGCTAAATTCGTCGAAGGTTGTACTGGGAGGATATTTTGGAAGAAAATGGTGCCGCGGCGACCAGCGCTCAGCAGCACTGGCATCATCAAATACATAACGTCGCTGTCTGGGCCTCCGTCTAGGATGCTTGTGTCCAAATAATGAGCAATCTACCCATCCATTTTGAGCCCAATGGGACTGTTCCTTGAACCGCCTAGATACACTGCATTCCTCTCGACACCCTCCTTGAACGCATAGTCAACACGCGTGGGCAATTGCAGGCCGCGCGAAGCGGTGGTCGACTCACGTGAACACGCGCTGAACAGACTACTGCTCTAATCGCTGAGGGATCGACAAAATGTATTGTCTCGGCACAGATACACGGATTCAAAGTATCGAAGCCCTTTTGGGGACCTCAAGTCATACAGGGATGACTTTCATTTTAGGCGGCATTCATTACGGAACTTTACCACCAAGGTATCAACACTAATAATATCGCTTCCTATCGCCGTAACCATTATAATACAATTACAGCAATTTCATTGTTCTTTTTTCTTACAAGCTTTTAAGATATTAAGATTTCGCCGAAGGTATTACAGAGGTATAAGTATCCCCGTATATGCCAGACGACAGATGCTAAGTGAATGGATGCAGGTTACAAAAATCATCATGATATGAGTATCAAAAATGAATGCCCCAGCGGCAATGACATTGGATTGTGCTGGTCAGCATAATTTTTGAAGTGACATGCCTGAGCCTCAAGAGTCAAAGCCCATGCCAGACCACCCGCCCCGTTTCCTCCTTGGCCACACGTCTTCAGCGTCCGGCCTCCATCCCCGAACAGCACATTACTGACCCCCAGAAGTAGGAGGCGGCGTAGCAATGATGGAGAAATTGAACCCAGGGTTATCATACCCTCCCTCTGCAGTCCACACCGACGCATACGTAGCATACGTATCCCAATTCGCGCTCGTATTGATCCCCAGCTCATGCCACGCAAACAACCCGTCCTCCAGCCCCGGCCCCAGCATCGCATAGTTCAGAAACGGATCATACGCCGCGCTCGCCGCATACCCGTCAAACCCGTCCTCCAGATTCGTCGTCACCGCGATGCCGTTGCCGCTGTACGGCGCCAGCGCCTCGACCGCGTCCCGCAGGCGCTGGTCGAAGAACAGCTGCGACAGGTGCGCGACGGCGCCGCCGGTGTACGTCCCGTTCGGAAGGACCTGCACGCCCGCGCCGGCGTGCGCGATGACGTGCTGGTGCGAGGCGCGGCCCGCGTAGTGGCCCGGGAACACGGTGTCGAAGCGCACGACGCCGGCGGCGTCCGTGGGCTGCACGCCGCGCAGGTACGTCGACGCCAGGCCGCCCTGGCCCGCGGCGCTGACGCCGCTGTACTGGCCGGTGGCGTTGCAGGACCAGATGTCGATGAGCACGGCGGCCGGCTCGCAGGTCGCGATGTCGATGAACTGGAGCTCGAGGTGGAGGGGCACGCCGGGGATGCCTTCCGTGACGTCTTGTCGGACTACAAAGTGAGGGCTGGGTCAGCATTCAACGGTGGATGAACGACATTAGGAGCCTCAACGGGGAAGCATGGCCCAGAGTGGAAGACAAATTGTCCGCAAGCTGTGGTCTGAGCCGCAGCTTGGCCTGAGGCAATGTCGCAAGCAGCGGGCCATTCGTTCTCTGACTCCGAGGCACTTTGCCGTCGGGGTCATGCAATGCCTTCAGGAGCGACTTACTGAGTTCCTGGTACACAAAGTACGGCCCGTTCGCATTATCAGGAGCAAGGATGCTCGAAGCAATCACGCCAAAAATCTCCTCTGCTGGAGTTGAAGCATCATACGACACGAGGCCCGTATAGTTGTGGCTCAAAGCGTTCCACTTCTTGAGATCAGCAAAGGTTCGGCGGTGCAAGAAAGGGGCTGTGATTGATACTCCTGTCAGTCCAGTGCTCGCTCGGTAGCTTTTGTATACCAAGGTCTATGGGTGAACTTACCATCACGCAGGCCCTTTTCCTGCCGGAGACGGTCGAAAGTGGCTGCTCGGCGAGCAATGGCCTCCTTCCTGCGCGCCTTCACCTTGGGCTGCTCCGCGCATGCCTGCAGCGGGCGCGAGTTCACCTCGGCGACGACGTGGTGCCTTGCCAACTCATCCAAGCGCGCGCGCTTGTCGTGCTTCTCCCCGGGATGTGCCCACGCTGTCTGTGTCACAAAACCACTGATGGCTAGTGCCACAAAGACACCTGGAGGAGAAACCATTATGGTAGTGAGCGTCTGGCGGAGTGCGAAGATTTTAAGGGCGTTGCCGGCGAGATGTGCGTTTGTGCCATAGCCCAATGGCGCTGCTCTGAACGAAGTTGAACTTCTATTTATATATGCATCACCTCCCTTGTCTGCCAGCTCTCCCCGCATGTCTTCTTCGGGGAGTAGTCCTCGGCGCACACTCCCAAGCAACAGAGCATGTCGATCCACCGCAAGTGCTTATCACAAGAACTCTCGTTGGACGGTGTAGATGTGCGGATCAACGTCCTGGCGGTGATCCTCTTGGCGCACCTTGAAGCTGAATCCCTGAAAGATACTTCTGCAGTGTTCTTGAAGAGGAATCTTACGGGGCCGAAGTGCTGTGTTCGCCTTTTCAACTGGCCCAAGGCAGGATTACGAGGAGTATGCTCAAGTACTGATTCTATAATATCTCAAGCATGCAAGTGCGCTTATACCCGCAGGCTAAGCCGACACCAATGCAGGTTTGTGGATATTAAGGCTGCAATATCAAGCGGAATATGCCAAATGGGGTCGAACCTAGCTCCTACCTGCCTACCTTAGTAATGAGTGTTTGAGTCTAAATCCCCTCACATCATCACAGCTTCTGCCTTACAGCCCCAAGCCCTCTACTCTGGTGAACTAGCTGAGTAGATGCCGACAGCGCTGCCGGTGCTGCATCTCTACTCATCAGGCCTGACTACCTACCTAGGTAGGTACACTGCATGTGATGGGGGACTCCCAGGCACGATAAGAAGCCTCTCAATCCAACCGCAGAAACAAGATCTGATTTATCAACCGTAATGGTCCCCGATAGTAGTGCGTAACCTTATACGGCGGCTTTGCGGCCTGGCGGTCGTCCCCGCTGGCCCGCCCGGGGTAAGCTGCTCCGCGACATCCATTGCGAGATGGCGCAAAGGCATCCATCCCCCACACGTTCCTAGGTTGTGGTGCAATTTATCGATATTGGAAGCCACACCCACTCTGAAGCACCACAGGAACGACGCAGAGGTCGGTTGGAAGAAAGATTGACTGCATGTGCTCATTCAGGGGGCCGGTGCAATTGCGAGAGTGCTACCCGTGAAGTTAGTCCTTCCTCAGTATTTACACTGCCCCCTTGAGAAGCCGTCAACCCAACCACCCGCAAAAGGCTGCGACATCATCTTCGCAAAACATGCTGGCAACTAACAGTCATTAGATCTGATTTCTAAACACACCACATGGTACGGAGTACCTGGTACATACTCAATATAATACATGCCTGAAAAGACCACTTGGCGCCCAGATGTGGGTCCCCTCCGCACTGCAGGGGCCCAGCTGGCGTTGTCTGCGTCTCACCGGCCAGCGAGAACCACTCATTCCACGCCACCCCGACACACCTGGAACTCGCCGGCTACAGCGTCCAATCAGCCCACCTAGGCACACGCAGCCGTGACCCGTGGCCGTTCAAGCGCCAGACGCGAGAAACAGCAATCGACGTCGAGGTGTCCAACCAAGCCCGGCGGGCCTCAGATCATGCTGGCAGGCCTCCCTTTGTCTCAAGATACGAAAGCTACCCTATGTAGGTAAAACGAACAAGGCGCATTGTTTTGACGGCGGCAGGGCGGCAACATACCAAAGTACAATCCATATAATCGTCCAGTGTTCGCTCTCGCCAAGTGGTCGCGACGCTGGGCGGCCGGCCGGGACCTGATCAAACTCTCAGCCAAAGAAGAATAAAATATCCTTTTCGTATTTGTTCCTTTCTCCTCCGCAACTTTCTACAAAGTAATCTCCAGCCGTTATCTGCACACGATACGAGCCATTTTGCTTCATTTCGTCAAACCAAATCATTCGCTCATTTTTGATTAAATCTTATCATCACTCCGCTGCTGGAACAGCCTTTCTCACTAAAGTTTCAACCAAATTTCTACCATTTCATCTTCCGTTCCACCAAAAACCATGGCCACCAAACTCTTCAAACTCGCCTTCACGCACCGCAACGAGCTGCGCACCGCCTACGCGAAAAACGGCACCAACCTGTCCGCGCACGCCAAAGACGCCACCGACACGGGCTACGAGCTCGGGCTCAAAGCCGCGACCGCGCCGCTGCGCGCGACCGAGACCATCCCGCGGTTTGTTGTCCGCGGCCTGCAGTTCCTCTTCGCGCTCATCCTCGTCGGCGTCTACGGGACCAAGGTTAGCAGCAGCAGCAGCAGCAGCGAATCGACGGCGACGGAGAACGATGCGGAAAATAACGCGAGCGCCCCCGCCGCGTTGTGGTGGTTCTCGCTCGCCGTCGCCGTGCTCGCGTGCGTGAGCGCGCTGGTCATGGCCTTCGCGGCGCCGCTGGGCGCCGTCTCGCGGCGGTGCAAGATGCACCTGCTGTTCGGGTGGGACCTGAGCCTGTGCGTCCTGTGGCTCGTCGCCTTCGGGATCTTCATGAAGATCTCCCACGGCGACGGCACCATCACCTCCTCTTCCCTCCAAAAGGCAGCCGCGTGGCTGGACCTAGTCAACGCGCTGCTGTGGCTCGTGTCCGGGGTGTACGGCGCCTTCAAGACGTGCGTGTCGCGGCGCCGGGACGCGCTCAAGGACCGCGCGCAGCAGGAGCTGTTCTCGCGGTGGGGGGAGCACGGGAGCGGCGGCGGGAAGAAGGAGGAGGTGGTGGAAGCGCAGGATTATGCGCGGAGCGAGCAGGTGTCGGAGCCGGCGCCGACGTATCACCATGGACGGCAGCATCGGGGGTATAATGCGTTTTGAGGGGCCTGGCATGGAATTTGTATTTTTGTTTGGGTTCTTTTCTGGAAAGGCTGGGCCCGAGCCGGAGTTTCTGGGAGGGCATGGGCTAATGTATGGTTTGGCGTCCGAACTTGGAAGTATGGTGTGGTAAAACACGCATCAACGGAGACATGGAAAGCGGGCGTACAGGAGCATGATTTTAGTGTCTGTCATTTCAAAGCGTTTTGACTCAACGAGTGTTGCTGCATAGGGAGAGCATCGGATCACGGGCGCGAGGCTTGGTCTTTTTTATTACAATATTGTTACATTGATGACCTAGAGAAGTACCTCTGCTCGAACGGCATCAAAGGCGTCAAAACCATCCACCCTATCATACCTGTTCTGCTTTTCTTCCTTTTTTTTACCCCTGATGCCCTCAACCTTTTCTCGTAATTCCTTGCCCCAAGATTCACCATCACCAGCCACCCAATCGCGGTGTCATCAAGAGCTCAGCTAGCCTTACTCGCAGCCGATAACCCTCAACCTCTCCCTCACCCTCGCCCTCACTCACCCCTCATCCCCCTCCTCCTCCTCCCTCACAATCCAATACGCACGCGCAACCTCCTCCGCCAGCGCGCCCACATCCCCCACGCCCAGGATCTTCATCACGGCAACCTTGACGCCCAACGCCTTCCAGACCCAGTTCCGCAACTCCACCGCGGCCAGCGAATCCACGCCGAGGTCCGCAATCCGGCTGTCCCCGCGAACACCGGTCGGCAGCTGCAAGATCTCCCCCAAGCGCACACACAGCGCGTCCCGCACGAGGGCGCTCACGTCGTGCAGCGACGCCGCGGCCGCCGAGTGCTTGATGCGCCCCTTCAGGCTGAGCTTCTTCTCCAGGTCCACACCGGCGCCCGCCCCCGCCTTACGACGAAAATCGTCCTTGCCCCCGTCGTATGCCACCAAATGCCCGAAGCGCTCGTCCGCGTGCCAGTGCTGCGGGTTCGGATCGTCCTCGCGGAACCGCGCCAGCCCCGTGATGATGATACCGGGCATACCGCCGCCCCCGCCGCCGACCGGTTCCCACCGACCGGCGGCCTGGTTGATCGCCTCGAGGAACATGTGGTGCAGGTCGCGCTCCGAGATGGGCGGGTAGCCGTCGCGCGCGAGAGCGCGGTACGTCGCCTGGCGGTCCTCGCGCGCGAGCAGGCCCAGCCCGTAGATGACGCCGATGTTGAGCACCGACACCGACACCGAGCAGTAGTCCCGGCCCGCCCTGGCCCTGCCGCTGTCGCTGCCGCGGGCGTGGCGCTGTCGCTGTCGCTGGCGCTGCGCGGCGAAGGCGTTCATGTGCATGTTCGCCGCGGCGTAGGCGGCCTGCCCCGCGTGGCCGCCGATGGCGGCGAAGGAGGACGTGAGGATGAAGAAATCGAGGGATGCGGCGGTTGCGTCGTCGTCGTCGTCGTTGTCGCTGTTGAAGACTTTGTCCAGGTTGGTGGTGCCGGTGACCTTGGGGCCCAGCACGCGGTTCCAGGACGCCAGTGTCATGTTCGCGAAGACCTTGTCCTCGAGGACCATGGCGCCGTTGATGATGCCGCCCAGCTGGGGCAGGTCGAGACTCTTGATGCGCGATGCCAGACGCTCGACGGACTCCAGGTCAGTCACGTCGACGCTGGCGACGTGAATCCTCGCGCCGAGCGCATTCAGCTCCGCGACCCACCTGGCGTCTGGTATGGGGCTGCGGCTGGCGATCACGATGTACACGGCGCCTTGCGCCATGAACAGGCGGCACAGACTCTGTCCTAGGTCCCGGGTGAGCCCCACCAGAAGGTACGTGCGGTCTCCGTGAAGGGCCTTGTTCCTGATGTGCGGTGACACCTGAACAGCCAGCTCGCGGTTGTCTCGCCAGTTGATGAACGTGAACGGCTCCATCGCTTGTCCCGGCTTCTTGTTGACGAGCCACGTCGGCGATACAAACCGCAAGGGCGTGTCGTCGGTCTTCGCGGCGCGCTCGAGCAGACCCACGGCCCGGGCGACGGCTTCGTCCCAGATAATCTTGTGATTCTTGTTGACCTCGGTCCCGTGAACCTCCAACATCTCGTTTGAGCCGTACCCGAAGTCAACCTTGCTATAGACACTGGCGAGTGTCCTTGCTAACTCGCTGGTCCTGGGAACGAAGGCCCGGATCATGGAGTCCTTTGGAAGAACCTTCCTCAGCTCCCGAGTGCTGATCCAAGGGTGGATAAAAGTATCGCCACGGTTCTTCGCAGCATGCAGAGGGCTCGTCGTCCAGGCATGCACCTTGAAAAGCTCGTCTCCGAGGAGCATCTCCTTGATATACTGGTGGACCATCGGGTCCGGGTCGATCAGCACGAGGTTGCGCGCCTGGGGCCAAGTTGCAGTATTGACGATGCCCATCGCACAAAGCACCCTGGCAAGAGTGGCGAGCAGCTGGTCCGAGTCAAAATTGGCCGCGGCGATATTGGCCAGGTCCGCAGTGTAGGCCCTCGCGACGCGAACGATAGACGCTTGGTAGTTCGTCAGCGCGACGGTGGGCGCACCAGTGGCCAGGTTCCGCCCCATGCAGAGGTACCACGGGCCCGAGACCCCGCCCTCCAGCTCCATGGCCCAGGTGGTGCTGCAATCCACTCGCACAAGGATCGTATTTTTCTCCTTCAACAGGTGCTGAGGCGCGCACACAAGCCGGACAACGTCTCCGTCCGCACTGCCTTCTTCACCGTTGTGCAGCCCCTTCAGCATGACAGCCGTCTGCGCACTGTCCACCGTCTCGGTGACGAACCGTCTGGTCGCATTCAAGCGCGCGTTCGCTGCCTTGTTCGGCAGCACACGGGCAATGTGGAACTTGCCGTGCTGGTCGAGGTGAAGCTCGCCTTCGTTGGACCACAGCACGCTCTCTGGGCCGCGTCTGAAGGACTGCCCGGCGTACGCCCACCGGCAGAAGACCTCAAAGACGGTCGCGGCAGATATCTCCGGGGCGTCGACATCCAGAGTCTGGATAGCCAGGTCCGGGATCTCCGCCTTGAGCGAATGGATCATCCCGAGAGAAGCAGCTCGGTCTCTGTCCTCGACGGCGTTTCTGGTAACCCACAGAATCAACATGCCCGACCGCATGATCCCCTTCAGCACGGAGAGCTTCTTCTCGTCAAGATTGGTAGCCACCGGCTCCTCCAAGTCCGCCAACGAGATGATGGCCGTGCACCACTCGGACTGCTCCGGGGTGATGTCCCCCAGACTCGCGGCCGTGTCGATCGACACGCAGTGCGGACCCAAGCGCTCCTTGAGCTCAACAGAGATACTCTTGGCATACTGGTTGACGCCACCCACAATGAGCAGGTTCTTCGCAGCCATCTCCCCTTCCTTCCAGTCGAGTGGCCGCCGCAGCGTGTCCTTGTAGGAGCTCCGAGCCTGACGAATGTGTAGGGAGTAGGCGCTGGGGCTGAAGAAGTCTGCGTTTCCCACGCACGGAACGAAGTCGCCCGCTTCGAGCCAGGCAGACCAATCGGGCGGGGTGGTGGCGACTCCAGCCTCACCTCGGGGACGGAACAGACTGGTGTTGATGACGATGAGATACCCGCCGTTCCTGACAATCGTTCGAAGGTTGCGCAGGGCCGGTACGGGGCTCCATCCTGGATTGTTGGCCTGCTTGAACATGGAGGTGGACAGAATGACCATGTCATACAGGCCGTTGACGAGCGTTGGCATGTCTTCGACGTCTTCAATGTCGACGAGCAACTCAAACACCTTGTCTTTGTCCAGGTTTGGCATGCGGGCCGCCAGACTCGCCTCGAAGCCTTGGCCTGACGTGAAGAGCCGGAAGGAATCGCCGAGACCCTTCAGGATGGTCTCTGTCACACTCAGTCGTGGGTCGGTCAGGCCGAGGACATTCATCCTCGGGTAGCGATGAGCGATCTGTTGAATAACTCTCTGCAGGTGCTTGTGGTAGGCAAGCAGGTAGAGCGCCTCTTGCGCTGCGTAGCTCAATATCAGCGATACAGTCGAAGAACTTTGCTGGCATGTGTCGCGGATGTATCGGAGAGTATTGTAGATAGGCGAGCTCTCGATGAACTTGGTCATCTCGCTCTGCGCCAGGTTGTCTTCGAAGAGTGTCGCGTAGTCGGACGCCTCGAGATCCCGACTGAAGACACTCGACATTATCGGCGACGTCGGTGGGGTGTCAAGGAGATGAACAACGTGTGGTTCCTTTGTGTAGAACCGAGCGACCCGCTCACAACTCGCGGCGACCTCTAGAGCAAGTGCTGGATCGAGTGGCGTGGGCGCCACAAGCTCCTGTTCGGGGTCCAGATCCATCACTGTGTGCAGGTACAGCTCGTAATCGTCCTTGACGTCGTTGTGCGCGAGGGCAGCGACTTGAAGGCCGTCGATCTCCATCCACAAGTCATCGTCAGGAGTGCAGATGGACATGTCAGCGCTGAATGTTGTCGCGCTCGAGGTCTGCGCAGGGAACGTGATGTCTGTGAGGTGGGCCTCCACTGCGATCTCAGGGACATGGGCAATGACCTGTTCGCCATGTCTTGAAAATGGCTTGTAGAGCCGAAGTCGGTCGATCTTGGTCGGGAGAAAGGATGTCCACAGGGCCCTTTTACAGTAATCGTCAGCACACATCAAAGGTCGAAAGAAAAAGAACTGTCTACTTACTTGTCACCGGGCGATGAGAAAGTCGCGAACGTGGCCTGGAAGCAGCTGTCCAGCAGAGCCGGACTGATGGAAAGTGAGGTGCTGTCCAACATATGACGGGTATTCAGGGTGCCTAGCGCATAGTCCAGTCGGCGCTCCAAGGACTTGAGGCCCCTGAATGGACCCGTGTATTTCAGCCCAATGCTCTCCATCATCTTGTAGAAGGCGTCGACGTTGACTCGCAAGGTCTCTGCCGTCTCCTTCTTGGCACGTTTCGGCGCGTAAAACTCCGAAGCGCTGTCGTTCAGAAAGAAGATGCGCATTTTTCCCTGGAAGTTCTTGGTCATTGCATCCCCTGTGGTGCCATAAGACTTAAGTGGTACGGACGTGAGGTTGAACTCGGCCGTGATATCGTGCCTCTCACTCCCAAGCGTCGAGGGATGCAGCATGTCCGGAAGCGTGAGGCTGAACAAAGTCTCCACGCCCAAGGAGCCCTCGTCAATGAGTATGCCGCTCAAAAACTCAAGATCGTTCAGCTCCACAACCATGGACAGACTCGTTGCGTGGGGGTATGGCTTCAAGACCATACTGGCAGCCTCGACGGCCATAACGCAATAGGCAGAGGCCGGCAGCAGAGCCTGGCCTTCGAACTGGTGACCTGAAAGCCAGGGAATCTCCTCGATCTTCAGAACGTTCCGCCACCTCATGTTGTAGCTGTTGTCGTCCGTGGTTCGCACGCCCAGCAGCTCGTGTGGGGGATCCGTTCTCGAGTGGTACTGGCTTGAGAGACGCGACTCCCGCCAGTGAATCTGAGAGTGGTCCCAGGGATATGTAGGAAGCTGATGCACCGGAAACCGTCTGTTCACGATGTGATTCGACGGCGAGTCCAGAATGAAGCGACGCATGTCGACTGATGCAGGGCCGAAGTGGGCCCACATGAAGCCGAGGAAATCTCTCACAGCCGAACGGTCGTTCTTTGCCCGGTTGAGGACACTGCTGTACAGAGGAGCGTCCTGCTGCTGAGACTGGAATGTTTCCTTGACCGGGCGCGTTAGAGATGGACTTGGCCCAACCTCGATCACACAGTCGAAGGAACCGAAGGACTCCAGCGCGGATTTCACAGCCTCGTGGAAGAGAACAGGCTGCCGCATGTTGTCTCCCCAGTACTGAGAGGACAACGTAATGCCAACATCCAATGGCTGGCCTGAGACCGTCGAAATCCATGCGACACCGCCTCCTTGCAGTAGGAGGGGAGACACCGTATTCTTGAGCGCCTTGGTATATGCCCCCACTGCTGGGATCATGTGGTAGGAATGGTAGGCCTTGTCAACAACGAGCTGCCGAACAAAGATGTCTTGTTCCTGGAGAGTGTGAATGGCTTCTTGTAGGATATCGAGATCGCCTGACAAAGTCGTGATACTGGGAGAATTGCTAGCAGCAACAACAAGTTTGCCCTTGAATTGCGGCCTGGAACAGAACTCCTCGGCTGTCATTTTGGACAAACCACAGGCAGCCATTCCACCCTTGGTGCCATTGGATGAAGCAGCGAGGGATGAGTACTTGCCGCGGTAGTAGGAAATCAGGATAGCATCCTTCTCAGAGATTTGACCAGCCGCATATGCAGCCGCAATCTCACCTGATGAGTGGCCGATGACACAGGAAAACTTGACGCCAATGCTGCTCAGAAAGTGGACCAGGCCAATCTGCAGGGCACAGCTTGTCACTTGTGCGATCTCAGCGGTCCCAATGCGAGAGTCTTCCTTGCTCTTCATCAGCTCTTCCTCAATAGTCCAAGAAGGTGGATCAGCACAGGCTTGTAGTATCCGGTCCAAGACCTTGATGGTAGCCTGGTAGACAGAGCTTATGCCAAAGAGGCCCTTGGACATCTCTGGATATTGTGCGCCCTGTCCAGTGAATATGCCAAGTATCTTTGGCTGCGAACCAGGTGGGAGGTGTCTTGCCTGGATCATGTCTTTGGGTTGTTTGTCGAAGGAGGAGGAGGAGGAAGAAGGGGAGCCGTTGGATGATTCCTGTAGCTCTGCCATGGTGTCGCTATTTTGTTTGAGGTTGTTCCAGGTGATATCGACAATCTTTCGAAATTTGTGGGTGGTCGAATGGTTGAAAAGTTGCCACGCTAGTACCGCCGCCTGCTCGTAGTTGCCCTTTTGTAGGAGGGCGTTGTACTGCACCAGGTTGCGGCGCAATGAATTGGGATTAGCGGCAGAAATGACCAGTGGCAATTCGATTGGCAGTTTGCTGGATGGATTATCGGTATCGAGCAATCCTAACGAGGGTGGAAGAGTTGTTTTCCGAAGTTGTGAAAAGAGGCGGTGGGCGATTGGGTTGTGGATTGTGGGTTCGTATCTTTCAATGATGCAGTGGGCGTTGGTCCCTCCAAATCCAAACGAGTTCACACTGGCGCGTCTGGGGTGTCCTGGAGCTGGCTTGGGCCAGGTAGTCTGGGAGACGACAAGTTCCAGATTTCCCAGGAAAGGTAGAATTGCAGGGTTTGGGGATTCGAAGTGAAGGTTTCCAGTCACAATGCCCTTGTTCAAGCACTGAACCACCTTCAGCACTCCTGCCAAGCCCGCCGCTCCTTCTGTATGACCAATGATGGTCTTGATAGAGCCAACCAGCAACTTTCTCTTGCAATGAGCTGCCTTTATGTCCTCGTCCTCATGTGCTGTTTGCCCCGATTTGTTGGAGAAGAAAGCCTCAGAAATGGCCCGTGCTTCCAGAGGGTCCCCAACAGGTGTGCCAGTGCCATGAGCTTCGAAGAACTGAGGCTGGTGATCAAGGTTTTGTGGATCGAGACCTGTCTTGTTGTAGGTTTTGGTGATCAGATCTGTCTGGGCAGAGGCATTGGGTCGTGTAATCCCCTGGGTTCTGCCATCAGAGTTGACCCCAGTCTCTCTGATGATAGCCTGAATGTGGTCGCCATCGGCAAGAGCGAGGCTGAGGGGCTTGATGAACAGTGCAGCAACACCCTCTCCACGGCCATACCCATCAGCAGCTGCATCCCACATGCGGCATTGTCCAGTGGGGCTGAGCATGTTGAGGCTGGATTCTGTAATGAACTGCTCTGGTGTGAGTATCATATTGGTGCCTGTAACACAGGCCATGGAGGTTTCACCAGATCGGAGAGACTGGATAGCTTGGTGTAAAGCCACAAGACTGGAGGAGCAGGCGGTGTCAAGAGTGATGGATGGCCCATGGAAGTCGAAGAAGTAGGATACTCGGTTTGAGAGGATCGATCGCGCAGTTCCCAGGGCAGTATACTGGGAAGCATTTAGGGTGTCTCGCGAGGAAAGAACCTGATAATCATCCGTCATAGTTCCTGAAAACACTCCCACACTTTTTTCTGAACACTGTGCCATGGTGATGCCAGCAGACTCTAAAGCCTCGAAGACCACCTCTAACAAGAGGCGCTGCTGAGGATCCATGGCCTCAGCTTCCCTGGGAGTGATGTTGAAGAAGGCAGCATCAAATGCTTTCGGGTTTTCCTCAAGAAAGTATCCAGACGTTGTGTTGGTGGTCCCTTGGCGCTTCAGATTCTGATTTTGAAAGGCATGACCGTTGAACCTGTCCTTGGGTATTGCCGAAAGCAGGTCTTGCCTTTCTAAAGCGACTTCCCAAAGGCGGCTGGGGGATGTGATGCCAGCAGCAAAGCGACAGGCGCTGCCCACAAGAGCAATGGGCTCCGAGGACACTTCGTTATAGGCCATGGTGATTGACGGAGCTTCATAAAGCTGTGGGAAGAGGAGGATAACCTTGGAAGTCCTGGGAGTAGTGGAGCAGGAGGGGTGAGGGGGGGTGTAGAGGCAAGCCTGCTGACAGAAGCCCGCTGACCAAAGCCTGCGAGAAGAATCTGGGAAGCCCACTCAAGGTCTGTCGTAGGAGTGAAAGTGTGGTGAGAAGATTCTGAGGGCACAAGTAGTGGGGGGAACTGTCAGAGGAGGAATTTGAATAGTAGTAGCTTGTATGAGTGAGTTCCTCAGGCCGTGTGGAGAGGTGTGGTTACGTATGAAAGCCCTAGAGATAGGCAGGAGGAGGCCAGGACTGCATGCCAGCAAGTAGCGAGTATAAGACTGAAGAGCAATGGGGCTAAAAGATGTAGCGAGAGGGCGGTGATGTTCTTTATAAGGCAAATGGGTCCTACCTTCCAAGATTGGCCTCTTTGGCACAAAGGAGTCCAGGCTGGTCCAAGTGCCACAGGAAGATGAAAGCTGAAAGCTGAGGTGGTCAAAAGGCAGGAAGAGAAGGCAGTGTTACCTAGGCAACACAGACTGTGTACTGGCGCTGTTTTGTGCAAATTCGATATGGTTTGAAAGCTTGCATAGCATCCATGATCTTTTCACTGTCTTGTGCATAAAGTAAGGTAGGTTCTTGCATTCAAGATTCGATGAAGAAGGACACAAGCTATCTAAAAACATTGAATGATTAGATGATAGCGAAGCAAATGGGCATGCCCAACTGTACTTGAAAATCTTGAGAGATAATAAGAGGGACCTCAAGGAAAGCATGCAGGTGAGGCGTTGGTGATTCTGACAGGGAAAATTCAGTGTTGCTGATGGGTAGTCTTGTTCCAGAGCCTGACAAGACTGACTACATAGTAGGTGTCCGAATATGTTGAAATGATAGCAAGATGCCGGGAAAATAGGAATATTTTTTAGCACACAATCTGAGTGGAATTGATTTCACCACACTTTCAGTGGTCCATACCGCTGTGTCGGAGCACATAAGGTTGCTGGCAAACATCAGGGCTCATAGCTTACGTGGGTATTTTCTCACACCAATATCTACCAACTCCCTCTTCACCAGCCATCTACAAGTTTGGCTATATCCGCCTTGGGTTCGTATAGAATGCATACAAATGCAAACTCCGGGACTATGTCGCGAATATGAGCAGAATAAGAATAAACTTGTTCTAGTCCGTGCTGTTCAGCTTCCTTCTGGCCCAAAGGTACTTTTTCCAGTGAAATGAAACCCAAAGCAAAGCACCAATAGTTGCGTATATCTCATCAGAGATACTAGAAGTCCTAGAAGTCAGTACCCAGCACCATATGAACCGATCCTGAGGACCGTGTAACACAGTAGGCAGGACATACGTGAAAGAAACAGCTGAACGAACACACTCGGACACGCAGTTCCGTGTACCTGGGTGTCTACAGCACATCACAAATACGAACTGTTGGTAACCCGATCCCACTGTCACACTCCACAAGGAACGAAAATACTACCAAACTGCGCAGAATCTGGACACAGACTCGTGGTGGCTCCTGGTTAAGATTACGCTGGTGGGTGCATCGGTTTGTGTGACGGGGTGTCCTTCATCGGCATGTGGTCCCTGGAGCCTGGGAAGCTGCAGTACGATGTTACGTCAAATATCGACCGATGTTAATATGGAAGACTGCCGCTTCAGAATGTTGGGTACCAATCCAGAAGGCGTGACACTTTATTGGAATGGAAGCCTCCGTTGCGAGTTTGAACCACCAAATGGCGGTTCCCATGCTTTCCTATCGCATCCCACGAAGTGCCAGAGCAAGCTTGACACAGTCACCGGTGATGGTGCACCAACAAGAAGGTCATCACTGCTAGTTCCAACGCCAGATGCCAAATCTTCAACATTGAAAGCTTCCATCCCATGAATGCAGGAAAATGCTACTTGAGGCCTCAAATGGTGCATCAGAACCTACGCACGGTAAAGAGGCCACCCTGCCAGCTTCATGATATCCAGCACAGTTGTGTTTCCTCCTCGCCGATTGTAGACTGGCATGTCGAGCGTCAACACACTAGTATTCCCTGATGTCATTCAAGATACAAGCACGAGTCTTTTGCACACAAGTACAGCAGGCTCAATGCCTCATCTTCAAACCCCAGCGGTGACCCGGTTACCGGTGCACCGCACAGCCTGAAAGGGGGGGGCTCCACTGCTCGCACAACTCCAAAACCCAGCAACACGAAACGATCGCATCACGAGCACAGCACCACGCTCGTCATGTCGAACAGTATCGACTTCTGATAAATCGGACTTTGCGCAACCTGCCCACGAGATGAGGTCGACGAGGTCTGCCGTACGACCATCACGAGGCTCCACAGCCGGTGCTCCCACACCTACGCAGACTGCTGCTCCTTTCGCTGTAGCTTCCCGTCATTCCATGCACGTAGACAGAACCTTCCACGTCTGAAAATTCCATGCATCCGTCCAGATTGCCTTCTCGAACTTTTCCGATCGAAGACACGGCAGAACGCCTGGCCCTGCCCTGTCTTGACCTTCTGTGCAGCCGTTCCCGCGGCTGCCAGCCACTGCGTGACCCACGAGGACGGCTGCTCTTTGATGCGGTTCCCATCTGCCGGACCGGGCGAGGGAGATGAGGCCCGCCACCCTGGGGGGGGGGGGACCTGCATGCGGGTGGACTGACGGAAGAAGAAGAAGGGCGGGATCTGAGTACCTGGATGTCGTACACATCGATGGTAGTAGGCTTGCTGCATATGGTGCACATACAATACTAGACCCGGCTCCTGGGAGACGACGGGACTGCGGGAGATGGGGACCTGGCTGGGAAAGTCTATTGTGCGCGCTCAATGGATGCCGGGAATCGATCGTGCAGGCTTTCTTGGGAGACTAGAATGGTGTGTGTGGAACATGGCGCACGTCATGCAACATTCACCTGATCGTTGCTGTAGTGCACTGGGCTCAATGATCTTCTGGATCTGTTCCCGGCGTCAGTAATAGGAGAGAGGAGAGCTTCTTGGGAGCGTTTCGGTCATGCAGGAGCGCGATCTGGAACAAGCTTTGATCTACTGAGTGGTTACTCTGACTACTTGGTTTGAGATGAGATTCTAAAGTTCTCGCCGCCCTTGATACCTCGTACCCACACTGTTTTGAACTGCGCTGCACAGCTGATTCCCGGCATTTGCCCTCTGAGGACAACCACCTGCACCCTTAGGCCCAGGGCCAATATTGCATATCAACCAGTCAAACAACTTAGAGCCTCGACCTCAGACGCTTTCGTGTCCGCCCAAGAACCCGACACCCATAGCCTCCTGACCACCGCATCCGTCTGTACCGGTATCCCCTCAGCGCGCCGCGACCTGCAGAATCGAGGAGAACACCCACCCGGGTGTCCTCATCGAGTCGCATCAGACAAGTCGCATCCATCCTCAGTCCTCTTCCACGTCCCCCGTGGCGAACAGCTCCAAGAACACCCGGCGCCGATCCACCCCGAGCTCCACAAGCTTCTTCCGGATGTCCAACATGAACGACCCAGGCCCGCATATGTAGTACTCCGCTCTGCGATCATGCACAAACAGCTGCTTCTCCTGATCCAGCTCGGCGATGTCCAATCTAGGCCGCCTTGATCCTTCCCCCTCGCCGCCCTCCCCCTGTCTCAGATGAACGTGATACGCCACCGTCCGCCCCCTCGCCCTCGCCCCCTCTACGAGGCCCTCCACCTCCTCCGCAAACGGCAGTGTTGCCCTCGACCGCGACGCATGCACCCACGACACCGGCCTCTGCACAGCCTGCTCCCCTGCCTCCCCGCGCAACAGCAGCGCCTGCATCATCGCCACCAGCGGCGTGGCCCCGACCCCCGCCGAAACGAGCACCACCGGCACCCCCGCCTTTGAGACATCCGCTGGATCGAGGTAGAACTCCCCCCGCGGGTGCGACAGCTCCACCGTGTCTCCCTCCGCATACCTGTCGTGCAACAGCGCAGTAACCACCCCCTCGATGCTCCCACCACCACCACCACCACTGCTGCTGCTGCTGCTGCTGCTGCTGCCCTTCACATTCCCGCGCTCCCGCTTCACACTCACGCGGTACTGCCTGCTGCTGTTGGCCCCCTCACCCGCCGCCGCCCCCGCCCACGCGCTCAGGCTGAACTGCCGGCTCTGCAAGTGGCCCAACTGCGGGACGCGCACCTGCAGACTCACATACTGGCCGGGCCTGCCCCGCGGCAGCGGCCCCACGCCGCCGTCGTCCACAGGCTCCAAGTAGAAGCTCGCGATGTCCTCCGCCTCCCTCACTCTCCGCACAATCCGAAACCCCCGCCAGCCGGTCCATCCCGCGGCGTCGGCGTCGGCGTCGGCGTACAGCTGCGCCTCGCGGCGCACAAACACCGCGGCGAGCACGCCGTACGCGACCGTCCACGCGTCCACTACCGCGGGCGTGGCCGTCGCGGGCCCGAGCACCTGGCCAATCGCCGCGATCAGGTGCTCTCCGACGGCGGCGTACTGCGCCGGCTGGACGGACAGGCTGGCGTGCTTGTGGGCGATGCGCTCGATTGCGTGGCGCAGCCGCGGCAGGTCGTCGATGTGCTGGGCGTAGGCGAGCACGGCGCGGGCGAGGGCGCGCGGCTGGGCGCCGGTGGCTTGCGCGGTGTGGCTGAAGATGTTGGCCAGGGAGGGGTGCGCGTGGAGCAGGTTGGCGTACATGGTGGTTGTGATGGTCTCGCCGTGGGCTTGGAGGATGGGAACGGTGGATTTGATGATGGAGAGCTGGGAGGGGGTAAGAGGCGCTGCGGTCGGGAGGGGGGTGGGGGCTTGTGCTAAGCCTGGTTTGGGCTCAGAAGCTGGTGTTGACTTGGTTGCTGTCATGATGTGTCTCGGATATACTTATTAGGGTGTGACTGTTGTGAGTGTATGAAGCTAGCTAGAGAAGCCGGTGATAAAATTACTGATGTGTTGAAACTTGATTGTGTGCTCTGGTTTTGTGAATCAGAGTGATGATATTGAAGTTGCATTCCGCCGAGCAACTACGTGGGCACGGACAAACCTTACAGCGGAGAGATATATGCAAGAAATCGCCACGGAGATGCACTTCTCACTCGTGAGGGAATTGTCAACAACAGCCCATCTCGGTGTTCGCGGACATCGTCAGCTTCGCCGAAGTGGCACAACGGTCTTCGCCAGCCACTGACAATTGTGTGAGGGCTGATTCAGCAGCAACCTTGAAATCTTGTGGGCTCATCAATATGCCGTGCACTCTGTGACAGCATCATGAACAAATTGGGCTGACGTGATTTGTCACTGCCTATAATTCACTTGGGTCTCCTGACATTGCGTATGTAGGTGAGCCGTGAGTGAGTTGCGAAACAAGGTCTTTCTTGACTGCTGTGGTGGGGTTTGATATCGATTTCTCCGCGGGCCCGTCGTTGCTGACCCCGGACGGTCTCCACCGGTGTCCTTTAATATGCATGTCCAAGGAGTAATATTGCTAAAAAGAGGCTATTATGTAAATAAACAGCATGAATATGCAATCCGCCAGTCCGTGTTTCAACGACACGCTCAATTTTCGGGCTTCTTCTACTGTGGAAAGTACATACACCCACCATCCATTCTATAAGTCTGTGATAGACCTTTGACAGATGCACAAGAACAACCGTCCTCGTACGCAGCGTGTAGATCAAGCAAGCTTTTGAGAATTAATTCTTCTCTTATTAGCGCTGATGCGACGGCTCATAAGCTTCGGTGAGGGGCTCTTCTGTGCGTCCTCAATGTGCGGCCGGGGCTTTTCGGCCACTTGCATCATCTCCGGACGCACGCCCACGCTGCCGCAACTCCCGCAACTCCCGCATGTTGTTCCGATGACCGCTCGGACGGGTCTTTCACACCCCGGTTCTGATATCGAAGACCACGGCAAGGCCTGCCTTGTTGGCGATGCAGAAACTGTCATAGAACGATTCTGTGGCCAATCGATGGTGCCAGGATTGTCGAGAGGGGGGCCGGGGCAGTCCGGGCTTCGCGTGATTGAAAGGACCGGCGGTTGGTGACACGATGAGATGAGAAAGTCTGATTTACTTTCGAAGTTCTCAAGTATGCCACACAACGACCGTCTACGGCAGAGGCAAAAACTTCATTGCTTAGCTGCCACTACAATCAGCGTCGCGCTCAGTGCTGCTCACAGCGTCTTCAGAACCTCCTCAATCCTCGCCCGACTCTTCCTCTCCGCATCCTGAAACATCTCCAGCGCCACCTTCAACCTCTCCCTCGTCACCGCATCCGCCTCCACCACCCTCTCCAGCTCCCGTCCCCCGTCCGCCAGATAGTCCACCTCCGTACTCGCCAGCACCCCATCCCACCCCGCGCCCGCCAACGGATCCGTGCCCTCCAGCCCCCTCAACCGTTCCGCCGTCGCCGCCGTCGTCCGCGCGCTCGCCGCGTGGTAGAACTCGGCGTCCGCCTGCGGCTTCGGCACCCCCGCGCCCTGCGGGTTGTCTCCCGTCAGCGCCGCGAGCTCGTCGAGGATCTTGGGCGACACCGTCACCGAGTGGCACCCCCACTCGGCGGCGGCCATGGCTTCCTTGGCCGAGATGAAGGACGCGAGCTTGACTTTGGGCTGGCGGCGCTTGTTGTTGTTGCCCTGCGGCGTGGTGCTGGTGGCGAGGCGCCGGTAGGTGTCGATGATCTGGATGATGCGTGCCGCCATGGGGTGTTGGGTCGCCGGGTCTTCGACGTCTGGCCAGACGCTGAGGTCGAAGTGGGCTGGGATTTCTGTTTGAGGGGGGGGGGGGGAGACCGGGGAATGTCAGCTGGGGCTTCTGTATTTGAGGCTGTTTGATGTGTGTGTGGGAGTAAAACGCGCACCGTTCAGATACGGGCTGATGTACAGCTGGTTCGCCTGGCTGGCCGCGATAGCCTGCGCCAGCCCGAAGACGGCCGTGCCCAGGGTCTGGATAGCCAGCCCGCTCTCGTCCTCCGTGTCCTGCGACAGCACCCTTGCCGCGTTCAGCGCCGGCCCTGTCGCGGGGATCTTGATGCAGTACCGGCTGCGGTCAATGCCCGCGAGCTTGAACTCCCGGTCCAGCAGCCGCGCATGGTCGAGCGTGGCCTGCTCGTCGTAGGCGCTGGCGGGGGACGTCTGCAGCAGGACGCGGCCCTGGATGTGGCCGATGTTCCGCTTGCAGAGCAGGACGGACTGGCCCCCATGGCATCAAATGCTCTGGTCAGCTTTCTTCTTGATGATCCACTTTTTTTTGTGAGGGTGGTCTGGGCGCAGGAGATGTTTAGAGAATGCTCACGATCCGTGTGTAGATGTGCAGCCAGCCCTGGTCTTTGAGCTCCTTCGTCGTCGCCACGATGAGGTCCTCGATGTCCCCGCTTTGGAAGGCTGCGTCTACCCAGAGCTGGTTGCTGGTACAGTCGTAGGCTTTCAGTCCCAGCTTCTCGGGCATGGATGCAATGTACTGCGAGTCCACCGAGTCGACGTCAACATTCACTGATTTCTCTCCTTCTGTCAGCTGGTTTCATGGCAAGAGCCAGTTGCAGGCTTTACGAGCGCCGCGCGATAGGGGACATGTGTTTGGCAAACTCACGCTGCTCGTCGAGCTTCTTGAGCCACGACGCGGGTTTACCAGTGCCTGCCATAGTGCCTATAGGTATACCGGTGGATTTCTTCTCTGCTTCGAACGATGAAAAAGATGGCCTATGGACCTTTGGTTCCTAAGTACTTAGCTCACTCACCCATTTCGGCCTGTGTGAGAACCTTTTTAGCATGTGAATAATTACCTAAGGGTCACTATTCTGAATCTAAAGAATCTATTGATTGGCGGCACAGGTGAGGGGTTGCGCTGCGGACACCAGTGACCCCCCGAGCCCTTAGAACGACAATGCCTGCTCCGGGTGTCTTTCACCCCGGATCCGCTCCTATCATGGCGAGGTCACGAAAGTCTATAAAACCCATAGAAATTCTTCTAGAACTCCTGCTAGAAGGCTGCTAAGCATCCTGCTCATACTCCCAGTCGACACACGGACTAACGAGACGCATATCACTCGCCGTCAACTACAACCAGGCTCGTTCTTCCGAAGTTACGATGCCTACGTGTCGTCCGGATTTACAATTGACTTAGTTATAATTACGTTTTTCCGGTTTGGCAGCGCCGGTTTCCCGAGTGATTGTGAATGCCATGAACATGAAAGTGAGCCAAGGGACAAGGCATGTAAGGGAGAGTGAGGAGAGGTCAGTGCGCCTGGATGACCAAGCTGAGCAGAGGCAGAGAAGAGATCGGGTAGCAAGGGGGACGGAGAAGCAGAACAAGGTGGACGAAAAGAAGGGAACCAGAGATGAGAACAACACTAGATCAATCCAAATATTACCGGTACTGCTAATAATACTGGCCCCTTGTTTCTAGGTATGTCCCGACCAGCAATCACCCTCAAGGCCAATTGCGAGCGCACGCTTCATCAAGCCTCAGCCTCCACTTTCTTCTGCGTGAACTCCCTCGGCAGCCGATTCTCGCCCGATTTATAAGGATGCTCAGCCTCCTCCCTCGCCATATCATTCACCCACAACTCATTTCCCCCAAGCCCACCCTTGCCATGCTTCTTGACGCCCACCTCGGCCCACTTCGACGCCAGATAGAACCACGACAGCGCATTCCCCACGGTCCCAACCTCGTCACTCACCCCCGTGCGCGCCTCATGGCTCATCCGCTTGTGCAGCTCCTCGTCGCTGAACAGATCGATCAGATGCTTGGCCACAGCCTTCCAATCGCCCGGCTCCACCAGGAACCCGTCGACGTCGGGCTTGACCTGCAGCGGGATGCCGCCGGTGCGCGTCACAATGACAGGGCGGCCGGCGTGCAGCGCTTCCGACACTTTCACCTCGAAGCCCTCGCGGGTGGACAGCTGCAGGATGACGTGGGCTTTGGCAATGATGGTATTGAGCAGCTGGTCGTTCGGGTCCAGGCGCATAACGCTGATGTCGCCGGCCAGGTGCTGACACTCCGTCTCGATTTTCGCCATGGTCTGGTCGAACACGGTGGATCCGTCGGGGTCGTCGATCGAACCGTTGCCGCAGATGACGAGCTGGGGGATGTCGGTGATGCCTTTGTCCTTGCAGAGACGCCGGAATTCGGCGTACGCGTCGATCACGTCCGGGATGCCCTTCGCTGGGTCGAATCGCGCAACTTGAGCGATGTACTTGCGGGCTGGGTAGTCTAGCTCGGTCATTCGCTGTGCGTGGCAAGCCTGGTTGTAGATGTGGCCACTGATAGTATCCAGTTAGCGAAGTGTCACGGAAGGTTAAGTCCAAAGCCCGAGCTCATGGCCAGTAAGAGCTTTCGCAAATGGCAAGAAATATGCACTCACTAGTATCCGCTACTCCAATCGTTGAGAGGCTTGTTCAGCCCATCCAGCCAGTCGGTCGTCGCTGGGAGATAGGCGACCTTCTCCTTCGGCACATTGTGCGGGACAAACGCCGGGATGGGGTGGCTGATGAACATGTCGGCCAGCTTGATATTGCCCCACAAGAAAGCCCAGATGTCGGCCTGTGGCGAGCCCTCTTGGGCCACGAGGTCAGTCCTGACTTGGATATGCGATCGATACAGCACTGGCCGATTCGGGGTTTTCTTCTTGATCAACGGAATGAGACCCGGCATCTGGGGGTCGTCGATGATGATAACATCGGCCCCTCCCTCCTCAGGCGAGCACAGTGGCCCGCCCTCTGAAAACCAGTATCGGTTGGCATTTTCTGTGATCCAGTCTATGATCTGTGCCTTCTCGTCCTCAGCAATCCTCTGGTCGGGATGGCTGACTCCTTGAAGAATATTGTGAATCGTCTTGGTGATGCGGAACACGCCCGGCCGGGGCTTGGGGACGTACCAGGTCAGGTCTACGCCCATGAGCCGGGCAAACCTCACCAGGGCGTGTCTCATGAGCGCCACACCTCCACCCTGGGGTGTCGAGCTGAAGAAGGCAACCTTGGTCTTGTTCTGGCGGAGCTTCTTTGCGTACAGTACTGTCGACTTCCAGGTAGCGGGTCCGCAGGTGTCCTTGTGATCGTTCACAGTGGTTAGGTGGGCTCGAAACCCGCAGTCCGTTTGGACGATGCCTCGGAAGCCAACTTGAAGAATAGGAACCAGCGAAGGACCAAAGTGCCTGCAAACGCTATGAGCTGGATTGTGGTCATTGAAGGTCCTCTCGATAAGACGACTTACAGAATGCACTTGCGCGCCATCGAATCTGCTTGCTCATCTACCCGCTTCAGATCCCAGAAGTTCTTCTGCTTTGTCTCGTCGTCGGGCCGAATCACAATGGGAATTATGTCCAACTCCAGCCAGAGGCGGGAGCATAGCGTCGGGCTCATGTACTTGAGCGTCGTGGGCAGGCCGGCGCCGATGAACTTGACGAAGTTGTCGTGCTCATATCGTTCGGCTTGTGAGACAACGAAGTCGGCGATCAGATCATGGCCGATCTGCATGGCGTCGTCAAGCACAACGTATTTCACTGTGAAGTCTATGAGGTACGTCGTGTCGTGGATGGCCACGGCCACGGCGGCGGTGTGGTCATCAGCGAAGACGGCTGATATACCAAGGTACAGAGTTGTGAGGTTGAGTTTGAAGTTGCCTTCCTGGTCGATGATGGTGCTCATCTGTCTCTGGCGGTGCGTCGAGGCGCCCGTGGAGAATTTGCGGACCGGTTCCTCTGGCATGATGGGCAAAGAATATCCAGATGTCCCGTAATACAATGATGATTATGCCTGTGGGCTTGGAAGAATGAAGGACGAGAGCTGCACTACCTGCTCAGTGAGAAATATCCAGGTTAAGTAGGTGTAAGTTCTGTTTGGCGGAGAGGGGGCGATTTCCAGGGCAATGCTTATGGCGTGTTGGGCGTTGGGTGAAAGTGGCATGTTGTGCGACCTTGTCTCGTCATCAGCCGCCGCCCTCCGCAGTCTGGCATGCGACCGGTGTGACCATGCGCGAAAAGCTCCTTCCCGTCCGCTGTAATGGCCCTGTGAGTGGACAAACATAATTTTGTATGGCCATGATCAGCGCCAGGTGTATTGTAGGACGGGAGCTGCTCATTTAGTGTTCCAAGTACACATTCACAATGAAGTGGACTAGAATACTGGATCAGTCCACAGCGTTTGTGGCCTGCAGTAGCACGGTCTTCAGCATTAGTTCATTGTCAGTCTGCGGAATGTTCTCCGCTTCATCTCTGACCCTGGCCACGATTGCTTCTGAAATTGAGATGGCGTAGGCCGTTTGACTGGCAGTGGCGGTGAGCCGAAGCAGCCCTGGAGGACGACACCGAACACCCAAGCCAGTATCCATGGCCAATCATTCAGGGGCAGGGTGACTATACAAATTCTGAGCCTTAGTTCGACCCTCTGCGATGATATGTGATCAGAGATATTATTCCACTGCTTATCAGCCTGACCTGACAGAATTGATGCACGTGCTCTCTTGAGTACAAAAGACTGTACAGACAACATAGCCGTCACCGTGCTTGCCCAGTCTCGACAAGAGACCAGATCCTTCCAGTCCTCACATGACCTGGAGTTTTCCTCTACTCGTCGGCCTCGATATCGACCTTGGTCTTGGTCCACTGGCGGGCCGGGACCTTGCGCTTGAACAGAATGTCGATCTCGCGGTACGAGCGGTTCTTCATCTCAGGAACGTAAAAGTATGCCAGGACGAAGCAGACGAAACCAGTGCCGGCCCACACATAACCACACCTGCCGCCGAGATTCGCCTCCTGGTTGGTGTGTTAGCTTTGTCCTATCGCACCCGCTAACTAAGCAGACTGTGGAGGAGAACTTACGTCGGTGTTGAGCATGTAACTGGCGAGGAAGATACAGGGGATGTTGACAATGTAGTACGCGGCACGTCCAACACCCGTTGTCAGAGGCCGCAGGCGAATAGAGGACGTCTCGCCGATGATGACCCACGAGGCGGGCGCAGGGCCAAGCGTGAACAGGACGGAGACGATCAGTCCCAAAGAGGCCTGCGCCAGGGACGCTTCGGTCGACTCTCCGACGGACCCTGCGATACCAAGGGCGACCAGGAAGGCCACGTTGATGAGGGAACCCCAAACGTAGATTGTTCGGCGGCCGAGGTAGGAGGTGAGAACCCAGGAGAGCATGACGAAAATCCACTGGAGGGCGGAAGTGATGAGACCGAGGGCGAATGCCGTGTTGGTGCCGATGCCAGCCTCTACATTGGAAGTCAGCAATTGTGCGGTGAAAGGTAGTTTTATCGGAGTGACCTACGTCTGAAGAAGTAGACAGCCTGGTTGGCGATCAAGTTACCGGTCAAGTTCTGCGCGGCGTACACACCGCAGACGATGAGGGTACGGTAGCGATCGGTACCCTTCCACAGTTCGATGAGACTGGGCTCCTTAATCGTCTTCTCGAGGTCGACAGTGCGGCGCATCATGGCCACTGCCTCGCTGGCATTCACTCGTGTCTTGCGGCCCAGACGGATGACGGACTTCTCGGCCTCCTTGAGCTTGCCCTTGCGGACCAGCCACCAGGGACTCTCCGGCGCGCAGAAGATGAGGATAGCGAGAGGGGTGGGGAACATCCACTGAAGGGCGATGGGAACCCTGAGAAAATTCGTTAGCAGGTGTGTGTCTTGGTGTCAGTGTAGTCGAATTCGTACCTGAACGCAGTGTCGCTGTCGAGCCCATTGTAATTGTACGTCACACCGCCCACGATAATGGCTCCAATAGCCCAGAACATCTGCAGCATCTGGGTGGCGGGCGCGCGCAGCTGGATCGGCGTGATCTCGGAGCAGTACGCAGGGGCGTTCGCGATGAAGATGCCCCAAGGGATACCCTCGAGGAGCTGCGAGACGAAGAAGACGGGGAGCGAGTCGCCGAAGAACATGACGAAGATGAAGGCGTTCAGGAGCATGAGGCCGGAGATTGTGGCCCATCGGTATCCGATTCTGCTGGTGAGCGGGCCAGCCAACATGACACCGCAGATCGCACCAAGCGGCCCGCCCATCTGGAGGGCAGACTGCCAGCTGGCCTCGATGATTTTGCCGTTCGGTGAGTCGATGCCGTACTTATTCTCGAAGGCAGGCAGAGGAATGAAGTTGCCCATCAGGAACACGCAGTAGGATTCCATGATCTAGAGACATCAGGTCAGCGTTATTTTCCTGGTTGAACGTCCGATGGTTGTCACACAGGGAGAGCGTACAATGGTGCAAGACATAACGAAAGCCCACAGAGACGCCATAGGATACTCCTTCATGGCCTGGAGGACACCGGACTGCTGCTCCTCGACCTCTGCCGCCATGGCAGCAGCCTTGTAGGACTCGAGCTTCGCCTCGGTGTCGAGGTTGTTGGAGTCATCGAGGTTGTGCGAATCCTCAACGTGAGAGATGCCTTTCTCCTGGCGGGCCTCCATCGCCTTGTCACCTTGGGGCTCACTCATCTTTGCTGATTTCGGAGCGCGGCGGCAACTGTGGGGGAAATCTGGGAAATCTGGGGAATGTCGAAAATCCGGGGAAAGCAAGCGAGGGAGAAGCGTCTAGTCTTCAATAAATAACAACTTTTAGAACACGGGGCGAGACGCGAGCCGCTTCTAGAACTGCAATCTCTCGTGGAAATTCATCGACCACACAACCTAGACGTCAGGAACGCCCTTCCATCAGTTTTCTCCCGGGCGGCGCCCTCTTTTTAGCAGCGGTCAGCCCAGCGGCACCAGTTCGCAGGCGCATGGCACGCAGCGGCGTTTTTTTTCCCCTTCGCTTGTCCAAGCATCCTCGGCGATTTGTACCATGCAAAAAGGGCGGCCTGCCAACCTGCCCGCATCGCCGCCAGCCTATCAGCGCGGCCTGCCTCGAAGCTTTTTGCCCAGCCCTCGTTACTTTCCCCCGCACGCGAAGTGCCCCTGTTGCCCAGACGCTAATTAGCTTCACCCCGGATTTCCAAGCCTCGCCATCCCAGATTCACACCCACCATGTGATCAGCTTTCGCTGTGTATTGCACCGACGAGGCGCCGACGTCGTGGCTTGCTGTACCGACATGCGACACTTTTCTAGCGCTCGAACGGAGAGTCTACCCTAGATGCGGCAGTGCCTACCTAGACTTGCAAGACTTGTTGGTGTCTAGCTGTCTCAGGTATGTATGTATGCGCGTCGTTGACCATCGAAGGATGCGAAACTCCAGGCCATGGTCGGGTGAAGGATTCGAATCCATCCGAAGCTAGGACAGGCTGAGTCTTTGATCGCATGATATCTGTGCGACCAGTGACCACGGGGGCAGGCATGGCAAGTCAAGAAGGTCGACTCATCACTTGATGCCAAATACTTATTACACCGACTTATTATCGTCCTGCAAGTCATTCGCCTGAGGCGGTTTTGGGGGCTGATTACCTACGATGTAGGTAACTCGCCCCATTCGGCTCCGATCTACTCAGCTCCGGGCTCCTCGGCGCCGGAGTATTGGATTCACAGTAGCCCAGGTCTACTTGACCCACCCGGAAGACCGAGTGTTGGAACTTTCATCAGTGTACAAAGACGGAAAGAGTAGACGGGACACCGTACAGAGTAGTAAGGACAAAACTACCGGTAGCTTGGATCTCGCAAGACGTTTGCATTAAAACCGGGCGCCTAGCTTACCGGTAGCTTGGGTCGGCGAGTAGCTCACACTCCAAAAACGGGTGGATTGTGACTTGCATTGACAAGGTCTTGCTTGGCTGCTCGCTGATGAGATGGAACCTGAGCTGAAGATCATGGTCTCGTCGAGTAATTGTGTGTGACCATTAAATCAAGGATGTTGTCCGCGTCCTCGTTTCTCAGTTGGTCCTGATTCGAGGAGTCTCATGAGGTTGTTCCAGGGAAGAAGGGAATGATGTTGGTTGCATGGATAAACCCCGCATTATCTGTGGTCTGGGGTAACATGCAGGGGTCCTCGGCCCGAACGAGTTAGAAACCCTGCCCACCGGTGCAAGGATCATGCATATGTCAACGCCCATCAACCATGGGCTTTGTCTTCAGCAAACAGTGTTGCCCAGCAAGAAAATGTGAGTATATTACAATCCAGGCAGATGATCTTGTACTATGGTGAAAGTTCACCTATTCCGTCTACTCTTATGGGGAAGGATTGTATAGCAGATCGGAATCTTTGCCTGCGGTACGCATCCGTCGGTAGGCAAGGCTGGCAAGCGGTGAACGGGTTTTCGAATTTAGCTATTTACTTTGGGAGACGATGCCCTACACACTCTCTGCAATTTTTCCCCCGATTATTCGACAGAGAATTGAGTGCGCAATCTAGCTCCAGTCTCTCCCTTGATGCGCCTGGGATTGGCGCATTCCAACGAGAAGCTCTTGAGCATCAAAAATCCTAAAAAGGGGAGCGACACAGGCGACTGAATCATGAATTCGGTACGTCATAACTATACATATCATGGTTTCTCACAAGACTTTGTTGATATGGTCGGCCGCAGCGCAGTTGAGCCGCGCGGGCCTGCTCGATGACTACCGTGCTTTACCTGACGAGCGTCACTGAATCCGTCCCGTCTGGTTACGATGAAGGTAGCAGCTTAGGGAGCTCCGACCATGGAGGCAGCAGCTTAGGAAGCCTCAGCGTGTCAAACACGAGTGTGGGGCTGGCATCTGGGCCCATCAACAGCGGGCTCACCACAACCTCGAATCAGTGCCTGCGCACGGTCAGCGTGCCCAGGTGATGGGCGTAACGACTACTATCAGGTGAATACCAAGTAGGGCTGAGTGGAATCGATTTCTTCACATCAAAAGATAGCCGTTAGTCCCACTTACTGAGGAATATTGTCTGTCAACATGAGCTATGCTAACAAAACCCTGTGGGTCGCCTCCCTACGCGTCCGGCTTTGAGAACGACACCCTCAACGACGGCAACATCAACATCGACATCGGCCAAGTCGGACTCAATAGTGTAGTACTGGGAGACGTACGCCGGCAACTGGTCCGAGACAGTCAACCGGCTCATTCAAAGCTCGATCAACAACCCGGCCTCCCTCGCTATCCCGGGCCCGGTGCCACCGACTTCACGGTCGACGTCAACATCACCATCATTGACCACGAACTACAATGCGTACGTCGACGAGGGAAGCGCAGGCATCGGCTGGTCAACTGGCGCCAACGGCGAAGGCTACTACGGCGCTCATCACGGCGTCGCAGTAGGTGGGACTTGACCTCTACACACTGATCTCGCAGCCGTCCACAGCCGCTACTGGACCGCCGTACCATCTGCGGCTCACGGTGCAGGCGGGCCGGACCATACGTTGTTTGTGTTTGTGAATGACCAGGTCAATCTGTGGGATTTCGAGAAGGGGTGTCCTGTCGGGTATGCGCCCGGCCGCATGGGAGTACGCAGCAACTATGTGGCGGCGATATGGGATACTTTGACGGTACAGGCTGCGGTGGCGTATACCTGGGATTAAAAGCTTTGATGCGAAGCAATCGCGTGGACAGTGGGTGATCGGGCCAAGACTCACCATTCTTCCGTTAGAGAAAAGGTCGGTTGGGAAAGTCGTCGCTAAGAGCTGTAACTCGTGGGCCCCAGCCGAGGCAGTCAAATAGAGAAACGGACCGTGAGGCTTAAGTGCAGAGCAAGTAGCTCCATGTCCTGTGTCCGTCCACCAAGCTCGAGACTGACCAGATGCTCAAGATGTCCTACAGCACCTCAACCACAAGTCCAACACCACGCCCACGCAGCCACGCTGCATGCAACTTCATTCTGATTGCATTGAAAACTCGACCTCATGGTCTTGTGTGTTTGATGCTCTTGGTCCAGGAGTGGTCTTTTAGTAGTGGGTACAGTGAACCTCACCCGGGAGGTGTTGGAACAACTTGGTAGCCCCTGTCCTGGCGCCGTCTGTCCTGTACTTGGAGGCGGAACATCTTCGAAACCGAGCCTGCTAGCGATGATTGCAGCAAGAGCTGATGAACTTCTGATGCGGCTGCACAAGACGGTGATGCACTCTCATGAGGTGGATTGATGAACTCGGACTCTCGGAACTTCTGTCATTGAGAGAAGCTTAAATGCTTAAATTATCCAAGGGCTCCACTGAGGTGCAGATGACAATCCACTGCAGATGTGTCAGTCATAGTGCTGGTGCCCCTGATCCCTACACCTACGGAGTACTCCGAGCCTAAAGATACATAGAACGAGACAGGTTCCTGCAAAATACTATGTACATAGTAGAGAATTCGTGCCAGTACCTCTGACCTGTGCATTCAGCAGGCTCATGACTGTAAAGAGGCACTACAGTATAGATGAACTCTCCACGAGACCTAGCATGGACGCCTTCTAAAGTTCCAGAAGAGTTCTATTTATAGTACGCTTCGCTATAGTTCGCGTATCTGCACAGAGCCACAACCAAAGTGGGCCGGGCCAAAAGGTCGTATAAACATGTCATGCAACCAGCATCCTGGGCTATCTTCATTTCCCCAAGCACCTGGGCATGGCAAACGAAGGGGCGAAGTCAGGTGTGGATCTGACAGCAGCTTATATATGGATGTGGGCATGATCTGGAGCGACGAGCAACCTCAGCTCGTTGGTCTTGCTCTGCTCTCACTTTCGTTCATTTTGTCGCTCGTTCACTGCAGACGCAATGTCGCCTAATCTCCTGTCCGTCGCTTTCCTCCCGTCAGCTCTGGCCGCCGTGCTGGAGCTGCCCGTCCGCCTCCAAACCGGCTACGTGAGTGCCCCGACCTCTCCCTCCTGGCGTTTCGATCATGAAAAGTCTTGATGTTATGAGCAGCGTTCGCTGACTTTGGATATCCAGCCCATGGTAGAGGTAAAAGTCGGCACGCCAGCTGTCTCCCACTCCCTCCTCTTCGACACCGGCAGTTCCACGACCTGGATGTTCACCGAGGACTGCCTCGCAAGCGGTGTATGCCTCAACTACAGCGACTACAACCGCACCGGCTACAACCAAGCCTCCTCCTCGTCAGCCGAGGACATGGGCACCCACGCCTCGATCGAGTACCTCGGCGGCGTGACATCGGGCAGCGGCGTCACGGACGTCCTCTCCCTGCCCTCGGCGCCCAACACCACGTGGACCCAGTCGTTCATGGCCGCCAACGAGAGCTCGTGGTCCAACATCCCCGCCGACGGGTTCCTCGGCCTGGCCTTCACCACCATCGCGGACGCAAACACCACCACCATGGTCGAGACGCTCATGCAGGACGGCCTGCTGGACGAGCCGCGGTTCGCGCTGTACTACGGCACCGAGCTCGACGACACCGGCGCCAACCCGGACGGCACGCTGACGTTTGGCGGCTCCCACGAGGACGTCTACGTGGACGGCGACATGAAGTGGGCCAAGCTGTCGCCGTCGGGCGAGACTGCGTACCTGTGGCGCGTGGACATGCAGTACCTGGTCGGCAAGAAGCCCGACAACTTCTCCTTCACCGGCACCACCGAGACCAACGTCATCGCGGCCGGGAACTGGGGCATCTTCGACACCGGCGCCGGACGCATCGGCGTGCCGGACTCGCGGATCGAGGAGATCTACGCGGCGATCGGCATGAACTGGACCGCCATCATCGAGGGCGATGTCATCCCGCTGTGCGAGGACTTCACGGACGCATGGTCGATTGACTTTGTGTTTGGCGATGTCTACTCGCCCATCACGATCACACTCACGGGCGAGATGCTGAAGCTGCCCGGGTTTGCGACAGGCGAGGACAAGTACTGCTGGCCGCCGTTTGATGCCAGCGGCTCGAGCGGGCTGTTTCTGTTTGGCGGGGCCTTCCTGCAGCAGTTCTATACTGTGTTTGACTTTGGAGGGTTTGCACCGGCCGTGTATGACGCGAAGATTGGCTTTGGCGAGTTGAAGGAGCAGTACAAGGCAGTTTGACCTATTTACACAATGATCTATTGTTTGATTCTCACCCACCTGGGCAGATATCCCTCTATCCAATATTGCTTCTAGTCGTCTGACCACTCCAGAGGTTCTGTGTGCGGCTGAAACTCCTCCGACTTGCCCCATTGCTCATAAAGCCACTCCTGAAGCGGTCTGTACCTCATCTCCCAGCCCACAGGAAACCAGTCCCCGAACTTAGCATAGCACCCACCGCATTCCCACCACTGATCCAGTGGACTAGAAGGTTTTGGGGCAGGCTCACTGCGATAGCCAAACAGGAGCTCAAAGTCGTCCAGACGACGCACCAGGGCAATGTTGAAGTCGATAAGAATGACCCTGCCGATTGTTCTCGCCGCTTCACCGTCACAAACCACGATATTTCGCTGAGCAAAATCCCTGTGCGCAACGCCAGCAAAGGTAATGTGGCTGTACTGGTCGAACGCTTTCTTCAGAGTCTGCAAGCGGACCTCGTCCGTATAGATGGTTGGGTCGATGTCGACCATTGTGACTCCGCGGATGTGCTCCATGAGAATGAGCCGCACATCTCTGAGTCTTTCGCCATCGGGAAGAACGAGAGGTGTCTGCAAGGTCCATGAGCCGTGATACTTTGGCATCTCTTTCCCGCCGAACTGGTCATCCAGCTCAAGGTAAGCGGCCACCTCTCGACAGTAGTCCTTGTCGGCCTCGTCTGCGACATCCCTGGGTTCACTTTTCCACATCCTGTCGCTGAAGCCGTAGTACAGCGGGTCATATACCTTGGCGACATACTCGTCTAGCTCGTCGTCCAAGCGACAGACCACAATCTGCGCCCCGGCGTCGTCCCTCGCCCGAAGTTCGTCGACAATGTGCAGGATGCGGGGCGGCTCGTCTGGCGCTGTCTCTCCCTCCATAGGCGGATGCTCCAAGCAGATCTCGACCAGCGTTTTGGTCCGGAGATCTCTTTCGCTGACACATCCTCGTATGCCGGGGTAGTCAGGATAGTCCTGCCCGAATGGTGGACAGGCCTTGTGGCGTCGTATTTTGAACGCTTTCCCTTTCGTGTACGGATTTGCAGGTCGTAGTGGCTCAGCTGGCGCTGTCCATGGGCCAAGCTCAGCTCTGAGGTCCTCATAACTGTATCCATAGTCCAAGCCGTCCTCAGCTTTGAATGCCTGATCATAGATCGTTGGCAGATCCTCGTAATCAGTTTCACTCATCTGAGGTGTTGCAGAATCATGGATGATGTCGCCACCATCGATGGCAGCGTCTCCGACAGGTGACAACTCTGTTTGCACTCCGAGGTGGACAGAACTTTGACTGGGCACCGTCTGACGTTGATCATCGTCCACTACACAAGCAACAGTCTCCGCGGATTCAGGTACGCTTGCATCATGGTGGTCTGAGGGTTTGTGACCATCCACTGTGTTATGTGCGTCCTGGGGTTCGTCTTTCTCGACGGACCCTTGAGTATCCAGACGACAAGGTTCGTTGGAGATGTACGGTGGCATAGGGCACTGTCTAGGATCATCCATGTCTTCGTTGTCAGAGTCTTCGTCTTCTGGAGAGTTGTTGCGAGGATCTGTGTTTTTCAGGGCGCCTGAACTTGTGTGATGTAGGTTCTTGGTGGCCCCCGAGCGCCCAGGCAGAGTAGCGCTCACAGCTCGTTCATATCGGAAAGAAAGGGCCTGGCCCGTGTCGTGCCCCTCAGACGCAGTTGTGCACGTCGGGTCAATACTCGCTGACCAGCGTGGATTTACTCTTTGGCTGTAGCTGTCCGTCAAGTCGCTTTTGTTGTGCTGTTCGATCGGGAACGGCCTCGCCCGTTTCAGGGGTTCAGGTTCTAGTGGACCAGGTGCTCTTTTGTCGCTCATTCTGGCGGTTGTCGGGAGCAGGATAGATACCGGTCTGGGCGGCGGCGGTGATGCAGTCGCTTGCATCTTATGACGGGACAAAACTTGAGTAAGAGACTTTTGGAAGAAATCTCAACAACCTTCCTTCTCAGCACGCAGATGATACCACTGGTGCCACTGTGCCAGGTCTAGACGTCAGAAGAGCGACGCAGAAGCTTGGGACCATCGCGCACTACTTGTGCCGCCAGAGCTTGGGAAATATCCTGTTGGCCCCGAAGACAACGAGTATCTTTCAGGGGTTGAGCCCCACTGGCAACTGCGGCACAGCACGAAGCCGGGCGTTGAACGCTGACCTACCTAGATAGTGCGCTTTAGTATATGTAATAAGCGCCAATTTTCCTGACGGACGCGGCAGCTTTGGCCAATGGGCATTGCAAACTTCTGACCCAGATAACTACGCGCGCGCCTACAGCACGACCTCAACTATCAGGCGACAAAGAGCTCACAAAAAACCAAAGACGTCCTCTTGCTCTCCACATGCTTCGATTTGGAGCGGTCGCCCTCGAACAGCCAAGCCGGACACGGGCGTACGGAACCTGGGTCGAGACTCGAGAGGAAGGACTACCGGTGTGCGCTGAGCCTGCTCGGATTTTTCATGGAAGGCATGGCGTGAACTGAACCGCCCAGAGTTCAGAAGGGGAAAGTCGACGCCATCCGAGCTGGGCTTCCAGCGGATTGCGAAGCGAAGGGTGTATCTTCCAGACTGCCAAGCATGTGGCTGCTAATAAGCGACAGCGCCCTGGCGGACTACGGGTGTAAACAAATGGCAATGACGAGCACGGAATTGCAGGATATACTACGTAGGGTTAGGCATTACATCAACTAACTGAATTAGAGCAGACAACCTAGGGGAAACATGAATGTTCACTGGTGGACCTAAAATTGAGTGCAATGAGCAAGTACATGGTAACTACTGCGTAGCGAGACAAATGAGACCGAAGAATGCAAGGCTCCAAGCAGATGCAAAGGGTATCTGTGACAGCCATGATTGTGTTCATGAGAGATTCAAAAACGCCATCGCCGCGCTTCCATCTTGACTCGATTCCAAAGCCCCAATGCCTCGTCACCACTTCCGTCTCCCAGCGCCCTCCTCATCCTAACTGCATCAGACGCGGTACTCAGGCACAGAGTGTCTCCAAGGCCTGTCGTCGAAAGACCCATCCTCCCGGTCCTCGGTGCTGGCGCGGCTGCTGCGCTTCTCCAGCGGCACTACTTCGGCAGTCGTCAAGGCAAGCACATCCGACGCCTTGTCGCCGCTGCCATTGGCACCGCGGCCGCGGAACTTCCCACCACCGATGGTGACGATCTCGTGGCTGGGGCCCTCGTTCGAGATGATCTTGGAGGAGGATCGCGACGGCATGTATCGCGAGTAATATGTCGAGACGTGGACGAGGAGTGGCCAGAATGTCGGGAGGCAGACGCTGATCACGCCCGATGTCAGCTCGATCACGCACCATGTGCATGGCTCGAGGAAGGACCCTGAGCTATTGTGTTAGCAGATGCATGCTCACAGTCTGGACAGTCTTTTTTTGCAAAAAGGCGACTTACAAGTTGCGTCGTTCAGATCCATCTGCGTGATCAACACGTAGAGCCGTACTGCGCTGGCGATGACAACGCTGTGTAGTACCAGAGTCAGTGCATGGTCCAGAAGCTTAGGACTACATCAAAGCTTCACTTACAAGCCTCCAATCAGAAACGTGACACACAGGGACAGCTTTTTCGCAAGACTGGCCTGCAACTTAGTGATCTGGGTGAGTGGCAGAGACAGGATGATGATGTCCGTGAGCATGTTGGGGGCAGCATTGCCGACTTGGATCCACTTGATGCTGAGACATCTTGCCTCGACCCAGGGCTGCCACGCAGCATGGATTGGATCGCATTGAAGAGCCTGCGAAGTCTTGGTTAGCAAGTGTAACAGTCATCTTCGGCCCCGAGCTGGGGAAAACAAAGTACTGACCAGGACGATGTATAGAGTCAGGGCCCAAAGACCGATAGAGGTTGCGACGAAGTATATCGCGATCCGAAATCTGTCGCTGACCGCGAATATCCGCAGGTATAATAGCAGCAAGGCTAGTTTGGTCGTCGTCACAGACGTAACGTAGAACCATTCCATAACATCTAAGGATATGGTATCAGCTTTCTATACCACCAAAGAGAAATGATGAAATGTTGTGGGCAGATTGTTGACGGTTGTTGAAGAGCTACTCACATAATGACATAAAGAATCGAGCTCGAGTGTCGAAGGACAGTGTGCTGTAATGCTGTCCCAGGCCATGAGCGACTTCAGCGATATTGGCCGCCCCGACACAATATACGACGAACTGTCCATTGTAAGATGTCAGCGAGGATTGACTTCATGATTCACAGCGAACGCAGTGCTCGGGAAAGGAGGTAGGCTTACCAGTGCTGCCAGCAGCATCCAGTCGTCTATTGCGAACTTGGCTGACCTGATCTTCCTGCAGAGGAACCTCAGGGCCACACAGAGCGTAGCCAGTAGCAGCATGGTGATGGATCGAGAGAGGGCAAAACTGCCCCGATTTGCATTCGGAGTGTCATTGCTCTGTCGACTCCATAGGAGATGGCCATCTTCCATATCGGGAGTCATTATGGTCGATTTCTGTCTAGCAGGTGGGACAAATGTGAAGGGCGAACCAGATCAAGATGCCAGTAGAGTCCACCTTGTTCGAGACGGGAGGTCTCGACTGAATGGACCGCAGGAACCAGACCCCTCTTCCGCTTTATACCTAGGTGCTGGATAAAGATTATTGTGGACAGCGAACCCATTCAGGCCAACGGGGGGTGGTGCTGCCGGTGTGGTGGCACGGACACGCTTGGGAGGGGCAGCAATGTTCGCCATAGGAAGATCCCACCCGGTCCGAATCATGACCCAGAGCTGCCAGGAGCTTTCGTGAAAGCCGCTACACCACAGCTTCAAAGCTCATTGACATCACCGCGCAGGCCATACCGCACAAACGTGCGGGATCGAACTATAAATCAAATCTGTCGATTCCGGGGTTCACGGAGGGGTGGAGGAAGCATGCCACCCACCCAAAAGTCTATTTTGCAACCTTGGAAGAGCATATACACCTTTGAGTTCAACGATAGCCGCGCACAATGAAGGTTTTTTTTTTTTTTTTTGCTACGCGAGCGTGGACTCGTGCGCAAGCGGCAAGGTTCAGTGTAGATCCGAAATCAAGACACTCGATATTGGATCATTTTGGTCTTGGCAGTCACTGCATGGTTGTTTTCGCTACTCGAAGCTTACTCGAGCAGATTCCGATCGACTGGTCCATATCAAGCACAAATAGCAGCAGTGTGTATAAGCGAAGCACCTTAGCATCTACTTATAGGACGGATACCCCGTCTGATCAATCGTCGCCAAGTCGATGCTCCTTGCTTATCACGAACTACTCCCCCACATCATGGGGTTTGACAGCTGCCAGACGTGCAGGCACGTTTTCAGCTTTCGCATTGCCGGCACACGAGGGCCAGGATACTCACGCAGCTAGCCGTCCGCGGTTATTATAGTTTCTTGGGCCGCAGACACGGCAGCCAAAGAGCCAGTCAGTTGCTAGCATAGACTTTACCTGCGCGATGCCAGCCTTCTAAGTTCTGGTTGTTACAGTCGTGGTCGCATCGTCCTGTGCATCCCTCGCCGAGTTTGTTGTAATTGGCCAGATTGTTATATCATCGGTTACTGAGTCGAGTACGAAAACTGTCGATGCGTGCCTGAGCGTACTGCAACCATCCGAAAGTGCTCATATAAAAGCTTTCCCGTTTATAAATCAATGAAATCGGCAGATGAAGTGCTGCATTTATCGTTTGCCTAGAGATGTAGATGGCGATATGCTCGACTGACATCTGGGCACACATGGAATGATATCAGTCATGATACTGGAAGTATGGAGTGCAGCCTGCAGGATCCCTCCTCGCTTAACAAGAGTATAGTTGTAGGTGCCGCGGGTACCGCTGTATCGTCCTTTCTGCTCCCAAGTGCTTACTCCTGAAGTCTCTTGAGTCTTGGTGAAAGCTTCCCCACACTTCGAGCCAGTCTATCTACAGATCTACAGATATCTCAGCTTTAAACCTCTTTTGAGAGCGGATGCGACTCGCTAAGTGCTTAGATGGCTGCGGCTGTTGCTTATTTTGTAGCACTGTGCGTTCTGAAGTTGAGGTAATTGACCTCGCTGATATGGACGACGTTATCTTCTTCGCCCAGCACTCAACGTCCTCTCCGATGGCACCTGCAGTACCACATTAACCTGGTTTGTTTGTTAGCTACGGAGATGTGGATTTCCCAATTGCGACCGCAACTTTATTTGCACAAGTATCTGACCTCGGGATGTTCACGTTTTTGGTAACGTGCGATGCACACAATCAAAGCAATATATTTGACATGGTACTGTGCGTTATATAGCCTCGAGCTCCAGCAGCGTATTACGTTATATATAAGCTAAGAGGCGCTGGAAGGATAAAAATTCATAAACGGGAGCGCTGTGCTTGCCTAAAGTCTAAAAGTAGTATTGCAACAATTGAGTAGGTACAATCATTACAACACAGCCCTAGTTTATTTATTAGCTCTAGGTATTATAGTTACAACGGAGACTTTATTTATATATATATTCGAAATTCTGGTCGTTTATATTTCTAATAAGATACGGTGTATATACGATTTTTATAAAATTATGAAAATTAATAAATAGCTATGATTTAGATATAGAGAACCGATTTACAAAGGAATATATAGTGGTTATAAAGTTTAGCTAAATATAATGCTTTTATAATTAAAGACATTTATGCTCTCTAGCGTTTTTGCTATATACATTAGTATATTTCTCTTTTAAAGCTTGAGTTTTATAGCGAAAGTATCCTTGAAAGCTTTAGGGAGTTAAAATAGCAAGTATTGTACAATATACCCTAGTTCGTTCGTACGTCTACTTTCCTTATCAACGCCTAACAACTTTATTTATCCTATTGCTACTCTTGTTTAAATATAATGCTCTAGAAATTCCTTATATTTTCTTTTTAGCATTATTAACTCTATATATAGAAAGATTAAAAGAATTATAAATTCTTTTACTATTAAAGCTTTAGATAATATTAGCGTTAAGTATTATTTAAAGTTCGAATATATAAAAAATGTAGTATTTTAAGGCAGCTATTTAAATAAATTTTACAACCATTTATAAAAGCTTTTAGGTATTGTTATGAATTGAGTTTACGGCTATACCTAAGCTTTGCGTTGAACCAGAGTATGGCCTGTAGGGCCCACGCAATGGACTCGCCAAAAGATGTTTTGATATCTGACTTAATAGCGCTACTGAAGCCAGTAGGGAGAATTGGAATCGAGGTATACATAAGCTCGAAAGCACATAAAAATCGTAATTTAGAATGATCACGTTCTGATCAGAGTTGGGGGCATCAAAAGATCAGATTATAAAAACGAAAAGAAAAAAGCAAATGCCAAAAATTGAAATTAAGGCTTAAGAAGAAAACCACTATCCTCATTGCTTTATACCCGTAACCATACTCTAATCAAGGCCCAAGACATCTAAATCTCACCCCAGGTACACCTATCACACCCTACCCTAGCACAACGTATTAGTGAAGGGGCTCTCTAAGTCCTTTATATTAGTCTCTAGTGTATATATTACTCGTCTATTTTATTTTTACTTAGTATCTTCAGTAATACAATTATTTAGCACTTATTCTATTATCTCTTTTCGTTATTATATATATTCCTAGGTTGGATTATAATAGATATACGAACGAATTAAGGATATATTATATACGCTTAAATTATATAAATAGTGGAATATTGAATATCGGGATTATATATTAATTTGTAAATCGGTTTTCCATGTATCTAAAATTGTATATAAGTATTATTACGGGAATTAGCATCTAATGCTTATATATAATTTTATATTTATAGTTAGGTTTTTCTTAACCTGTATCTATCTATATTAGTAATTCTAAAATATTAGATATATAGTAATTTATTATAATATTAGAAACTTCGTTGCTTTTTATTTAAATTTAATTTTAGATAGTTATTATTAAAGAATTTAGGTATAGAAATTATGTTGTATATTGGCCTAGGTGGTAATGCGGATTTATTAGGGTAGTGGTGCAAATCTACCGGAGTAGTAGAGGTGATAGTATAGGTGGTAGCTTACTAAAAATCTAATTAACCGTAACTTTTATATAAGTATTATTTTTGAATTAATATAGTGATTAAACTAGATCCTAAGCACCAATCTTTATATTTAGGTTATTCTTATATTCTATACAAAAATGGTCGGGAGTTAGGGATTGATGTTTATATAAAGTTTGATGTTTATAGTTAGGATGCTTATATATAGTTTTGGATATAGTAAGCGCTGGAAAAATCAAAGTTTAGAAGAACAGGAGCATTGTGCTTGGCCAGCCCAGGAGTGCGGCATTGCAATATTGAACATTGAGTACAATATCCCCCTAGTTCGTTCGTACATCCACCTTCTTTGCCAATGCTTAAAAACTTTACTTGCCCTATTGCTACTTTTGCCTAAGCACAGTGCTCCAGAAATTCCTAATACTTTCTTTTTAGCACCATTAACCCTATAATATAGAAGTGTTAGGAGAATTATAAGTCCTTTTGCCGCTAAAATTTTAGGTACTGCTAGCGTTAGATACCGTTTAAGGTTCGAATCTGTATACAGTGTAGCATCACAAGGCAGCCAGTCAAATAAACTTCACGACCGTCAACAAGGGCTCCTGGGCATACGAACGAACTGGGGGTATATTGTACTCGAGCAAACAGAGTTCTGGTCGCAACTGGGACACCCATCCCTAACAAACACTGGAGACCAGGGCAGTATTGCACGTTCGCAAATAGAGTTCCGGTCCAAACTGGGATACCTCGAGCTAATAAACAAACCAGGGTAAAATTGTAACCCGTACGGAGTAGAAGACGGAGAGAGACTCTCAGGCGTCTGTAATTTGACGACTCGCCAGCCCTGTTCCACTTCCACATGCAGGGGATCGCTAAACCCAACATGGAGCACTTTTGGAGGCTGGGCTACAAGCGCCATGGTCGATAACCCATAGTGGCATAGTGCTTGGATACGCCTCCAAATCAGGTTTGCCGCCTTCTGAACCGCTTGGTTCGGTGTTGATCTTCAGCACCTGGGCAGACTGACGAGTACCCAACGTGTGTACGAATTCCCTGCAAGGCTAATACTTTAACCCGTCACTAGGTCTTGACTGGAAGAATCGACGACCGTGGCATCACCGTACGGCGCCTTTGCTGCGCCGTTGTGGTGCGTGAGCCGACTTCAGCAATGGACCCCACCGTCCTTGGCCCTCACCGATTTTGTGTGGCAGCAGGTCTTGGACCCTGGACTGAATAGCCTTCCGAAGACAGCCTGGCGGCAAAACCAACTTAGGAACTTCGTCAAGTACAGGACTGGCCGCATCTCCGATGAAGCGCTTTGCTGATTTCCATCCGTCAGGGGAGCTCGAATTAGAACACTCTGTCGTATCTGAATGACCTGAGATCGGTCAGAGATCGGTCACAACTTCCACATATATGACATGACTTGAGAGATCATTGACTTTGGCCGAGGCCAGCCTCAAGTCGCCCGGGGAAATGGTTGGCGTGCCGGTGCAAGCTCTCTCAGCGCATAAGTACTGTACACCATCAGATGTCCAGCATACTTATGCGGAGAAATGTTAGGGGGGCTGGGGGGTGCGCTTGATGGAGCTCGCACCGCTTGCTGCCCTCTGCCAGAGCCTCCCCCTTTGAAGCCTCCTGGTTCTCCATGTCACGCACAACAGCACGAGTCACGACTGAGGCCTGAGTCTGGAGTACATACGTACACACAATGAGGGTCGCCGGCTGCCCCGTGCCGGAAGATACAGGCATGGTGATACGTGCGAAATTCTCCGGGGCCCAGTTTAATCCAGCACTCCACTTGAAACAAAGTGTCCACCGCGGCCCGCCACTCCTTCATCTGCTTCACGGCTCACCACCATCAACCCCTGACCGCACGTCCCGAGAAGTTCAGCATCTAGATTGCGGCTTCCATGCAACCAGGAAAACCAGGAAAACCAACAGTGGGAATTCGTTGTTTTCCAGCCAGCCAGTTGGCCAGCTGAAAGATCTCTCCCCGATGTGGCGCTACCATGGGCCCACCGCGGGTCGAGGTGGACGCCGTTGCGTCAGGTTGATGTTCACCGTTGTCTGGAGCCAGGTTCTCGAACACCATAGCGGTACGAGCGCAGCTCGTTCGGAGGTTTTATAGGAGGTCTTACGATTTATCCACCATGTTCACACCGTCCAGAACAACATTGCATAGTGAATAAATATCGTTGAGCCCCCAAGGACGTTGTTGGACAAAGAGCATCCCAACCCTTCCTCCTCAACTACCACCCTACACCTCAACACCAAACCCATCCATCCTCCACCATGCAGCTCACCAACCTCCTCGCCCTGCTGGCCGGCCCAGCCCTGGTCCTCGCCACCCTCGACAAAGCCGAGAGCAACACCAAGGGCAAATACCCGTCCAAGACCAGCTGCACCGCCGGCAAGGTCTCCAAGGCGATCCAGGCCGCCGAGTGCGCGTACAACACGCGCCTGTCGAAACAGACCTTTGCCGTGTTCGAGACGGACCACCAGTACGACGACGTCTACGGCGCGCCGTACGGCACTTGCAGCGCCTACGCCTGCACTGCGCCTGCCAGCTCGGTCATGCAGGCGGACTCGGACTACTGGACGTTCTTCTGGAGGTGAGTCGATGTGGTCGTGCTCGGGATTGCTCTGCGCCGTAGAGATGGGGATTCAGTGCTGACCTATTTTACCTTTGCAGTGACGCCGGTGAGACGGCCGGCGAGGGCACGACTTGCATCAAGAGCCCTGACGACGGCGTGTGTGGGTGCGAAAATTCGGACGGCACCTTCGTTGCTGGCAGCTCCAGCTGCGTGTAAAGTGTCCCGCTAGTGGGCTGGGACGCATGGGCATGGACGCCCATTGCATTGTGCAATTTGCGCTGTACATATTAAAATGAAAGTAAATACCACGCCACAACTAAGCTTAAAGAAGATCTGAAACCTCCGTGCAGACCTGCGTGCCGATGGGCTTCTCGCCGGGCAGACCTCTCGGAACGCCCCAGAAGAACAAGTCCGGCTGGACGTGGACCGAATATCGCTCGAACCCCATAGCTCTCCAGAACATTTCCGAGTCTGCCTCGGATCCGCCCTTCCCTCCTAGGAAGCCAGGCCTGACACCAGCGAGTAGAGGCCTGCCCATAGCAGCTGCTTCCCGCATAGCTTCCACCAGCACCTTGCGCACCACCGTCCCGCCAATATTCCGGCGTCGGAAACCCTCGTCGACTGTCAAGGTGTTGAAGTAGAGAATCCAAGCCCGGTTGCAAGGGTGATGCTCTAGCGTCCGTCCGCTCTCGATGTAAGCCATGTAGTCCTTCTCGGGGAAGAAGCCCAGCCTCTCGAAGTACTCCACCATGACCTTGGGCACCATGGTTCCGTTGAGGTCCAAGTCGAAGATCTCGTACTCCTTGGCCACCTCTTCCAGCTCCTGGGTGGCTTCCATGCAGTATGGAAACATCCACGGGTCGCGCATCATCTCGCGCTTGATGAGGTTCGCCTGGCACTCGGCAATCTGCTGGCCTGTGTCGACGCACCAGGCGGCTGCGGTGACGTCGTTCATGGTGGCGCATTCGGAGCTGTCGTCAAGTTGGGTGAATAGCGACGGTGAATTTGAATGGGCTGCCCCCTGCCGTTTCGACATCGCGGTTCATCTTGGTGTTGTGGCCAGGGAAGGAGGCTGGCCGTTCGTCAGTTGCTGTTCTGCCTTGTGTGGTCACGAGAGGTGTTTACTGGGACGACACCCTACCTGAAATTGACCCGGGCGGGCAGTTACTGTCATACGCGATCCATGCCTGATGAGAGGGTAGTTCTGACAATGGAGATGTTGAGGCGAGTTGCAAGCTGCGACGGTTCGTCAGCCAGCCATGTGTGAAACGGCTCGGTGAAAAATGCAAATAAGCAGTGAGGCATGAGGTACAGATTTCATACCTTCGCTCGATTTTTTTTGATTTTTTTCGGCAGGTGCAGAGCCAACGACTTTGAAATTCCGGACGTGTAGCTTTTCTTCTTGTCACTTCAAGTCTGTGTTGCGTGTTGGGTGATTCGTATTGGTGCTCGAAGCTGTAACCAACTCGACACTCGCCATGGACCTATTACCGTAGAAGGTTGACGCGTGGCTCCAGCTCCCAACATGTCTTCAACCCATTTTAGCTCTTATGAGACCATTTTAATGGCTGTTCGATACCAGAATGGTATGAACAAAGCTTCCTGATTTACTATCAGCAGTGAACTCCCCCAGGGAAACATTACGACTACAAAGACAGCGCTCTTGTAGCTCACAAGAAGCAAAGTAGAGAGTACTCTGTAGATCCATCTCACCCACTAGCCTAGCAAATAAAGGCCATATCGCTCTGTCACCAAGGATTTGAAAAGACCAAGTATTGATGGTGAGAACTCATCTCCCCCGGGTACGAGAGGTATCCATCAGGCCAACGGCCCAACCATCCGCATCAAGCCAAAGGATTCCACCTCCTCTGCGCCACTCGCGCATCTGAAGAGAAGTGCCGATATGTTTCCGTTCGCCACAAGTATGATTCCACAAGCTCTCATCAAGTGGCTGCATTCCTGACTGATACGAGAAAGTTTCCGCGTCCGGAGCTCGCTGCTGACTGAGATCCCACAGGCCAATACCCAAATGCCAAGTGCTCCAAGCTCCGGTAGTGATCAAACACAGCTCTTGCCATAAAGATTTGTACATCATTTGTAAAAACGGCGCCTGTTGGGCTAGACGAGAGTGGCCTTCCTGGTCACCACGCTGTGGCATGCTGGATTAGTGAGCCTCAACGATGGTCACCGTCGTCAGACACGGCCGGCGGCTGCTCTGGGACTCCATGCTACGTCGCATTGGCGAAGAATCGTGGAGTCTCAGCTGTGGCGTAGTGCCGTAGGACAATACGAGGCGACGAAATATGAGTATATATATACTGGAACGCGCGCAGGCCTTTCTGATATGAGTCTGCTCGCATCATCACCTCAGTCAGCCTACAGACAGACACTTCACTCACCAACCAACCCACCCACCCACGCGCCCGCCATCAACATGCAGTTCACCGCCGTCGCCCTCATGGCCGCCATCGCCAGCATCACAAGCGCAGCTCCCACCGCGGAAGAGCCCAGGCAGTTCCAGGCGCAGCTCCATTTCTTCGGCGCCGCCGGTGCGGAGTACACCATCTCGGCACCCACCTCGGCCAACTCCGTCTTCACCACGGGTAAGTTGATCGCTCTTTCGCTGATCCTCGTCTGGTACGCCTCGCAGGTCCACTGACTTGTTGCCAAGGTTCATCTCTGGCTGTCGACCTCATCACGTCGGACGGAGGTGCGACTTGCACCCTGTTCGGGGTGGATGGTGGCAGCTTCACTATTGTTGGGGCTCGCTCGGTCACGGTCGCACCGCCACAGGCGATCACCTCGGGAAGTTGCTTGGCATTTTAAGAGGTCTCTGATTTCAAGATCGAAAGACAGGACGCAGGGGCAAGTTGGGGGGGGGGGGGCTTTGGGGGAAGATTCGGAACGAATAATGTGTGTCGGGACGAAGGAACATTAGACAGGTGGCTAGGCACACCTTGTGGCGCCTGTGAATTGAGTATATGTAGGCAACAATGAACCTGTGATTATATCACTTTCCATGTGTCTGTGAGCGGAAGTGCTGTCGATGCGTCCAGTCGTCAGATAGACACCTTCAGCCGCGATCTTGTATCGGAGACCGGAAAACAGTATCCTCTCCTCGGAGTGTTCTTAAATGCCCAACTCAATCCAGTATCACCCAGTTGTCAGTTTCTTGGCTCCGTCGGGGAGTAGAGCGGCTTCGTCCCACGTTTCTTGGTTGCCCAAGGACAGGCCACTATCAGCAGGCTCAGTCGAAGGCTTTTGCAAGCCCGAGAGTATCGGCGATGCAGACAAGTGGAAGCGGGCTGCGGAAGAGCAACAGTGACTTGACGAAGCTCGAATTAAAAGGCCCAGCAGACCGGCAGAGCGTGGGTCATTGTGGCACGTTTCGAAATGGCCATGTCTCCAAAACGCGGCGCTTCAACTTTGCCTTAGCAGAAGGAGCGCGAGCGGCAACGGGATCCGGTCTCGTCGATATAACCTCCATCGATGGATGAGTCGTCTGGCACAGTCGCGCGGACAAGCGATTTCCAGCGTTCTGTGTCGTCATATTTCGGCTGTCGTGGTTGGTCCAGATCGGACCGAAGGTGATGACGCGGGTTGTACGCCTGGTTGCGTGTCGATAATGCATTCTCATCAAGCGTGGAGGTAGACGCTCAGCGGCATGCAAATAGACACACGCTTTGCCATCTCCGCCGCTTAGAAGGTCGCAGAATCAATGCTTCTTGACGTTTTCCATCCACTCCTTTCCAGCCTTGACACCGCCATGCGATTTCGCAAACAGCGCCCTCTCCCACTCATCCATCCCCCTCATGAATTCGTCACCCGCACCTCCTACACCCAAATTACTGGCGCCATCCTTCCCCGAGTCTCCCGTCTTCCTCGCATGCAGCGAGATCTCAGCCGCCCGCAGGACAAACGTCTTCCGCAACACGCTGTCCAGCTCCCTCTCCTCAAACAGGTCCATCAGCCGCGTCGACAAGCCGTAAAAGTTCATGCTCCGCTGGCGCAGCTGCACGGCTCGCGGGTCGGCTTTGAGGGCTTGGATGCACTCGTTGGACAGTGCGTCGGGCAGGGACAGGTTGACGAAGGACTTTGCGTCTTCGTCGGCGCTGCTGCTGCCGGTGTTGGCGAGGGCGAGCATCTCGGCGAGCCAGAGGGGGAGGGAGATCTTGGTGCCGGATTTGAGGGGCTGGCCTGGGTCGTTGTTGAGGTGGCCTAGGTCGGGAATGGAGACGTTGAACTCGCAGGGGATTTTCTGGAAGCGTCATGGGCAGTTGTTAGTTTGACTGGAGGAAGTGCGGGAGAATATGGAGGGGAGCCAGGGTCGGAAGTGTACCTCGGCGTCCGTGAGGATCGCGTCGATGTTGTAGTACGACATGATAGGGATGGTATTTTGGAGCCTTGAAGACACCAGAAGCAGCAGTCAACCACTTGTATCAGAGTTGTGCCCGGTCCATGACCAGCTGTGTGTTCAAAGTCATGCCGGTATCAAGACGCGCTGCCCGGAGACGCGACTTGAGATTGTGGCTTGACAAGGATTGTGGCTGCAGACAGGAGTACGTGCAGGGGTCTGTCGTTATCATGACGTTAGCCGTCGACCGGGATAGAGCTTCGGCGCCGATAGGTACCGAGGCCGAGAGGAGTCCGACTCAGTTGACATCACCTCGATTCTTCTTTTGTTACAAATCCAAACGTTTCCTGTGTACTGCACTTGAAGGTCCGTATACGATTGTCCTGGCCGACACACTTCTTCCTGTACTTTCAATTGACTCTGTATCCTACCAGCAAGATCCTAAACAATGTCGTCTACCCTCCTCCGTTCCGCTCCCGTCCTCCGGGGCGCTCTCCGGGCCGGCGCCGCAAAGCCCGCCATGGGCATGGCGAGCACCCAGTTCGTCCGCGGCAAGGCAACTCTTCCTGACCTCTCATGTAAGTCACAGCTCCGGCCACGACACGGCTATCCAGTCTTCGAATCCGAGCCCTAAGAATATCCGCTGATAAATGGTGTGTCCATGCAGACGACTATGGCGCGCTCGAGCCGCACATCTCCGGCAAGATCATGGAGCTCCATCACTCCAAGCACCACCAGACCTATGTCACTGGCCTCAACACCGCCCTCGAGAGCATTGGTGACGCCGAGGCCAAGGGCGACTTCACCAAGGCCGCAACCCTCGCGCCCCTCCTGAACTTCCACGGCGGTGGCCACCTGAACCACACTCTGTTCTGGGAGAACTTGGCACCGGCGAACAAGGACGGTGGTGGTGAGCCAGCAGGCGAGCTGAAGGTGCGTTGAAGCTTTTCTACACCAGTAGCTGCTATGTTTGAAGTTGGGCGTGAGGCTGCTTATGGTCTAACGCGGCCTTCCGGAGCCTGGAAGCAATTCACAATGGATAGAAGCTGACAGACATGACCCTCACAGAAAGCAATCGAGCGCGACTTCGGCTCCTTCTCCACACTCCAGAAGCAGACCAACGCCGCCCTCGCCGGAATTCAGGGCAGTGGATGGGCCTGGCTGGCCAAGGACAAGGAGAGTGGCACTCTCTCCCTGGTCACCCGCGCAAACCAGGACCCGGTTGCCGGTAACCTGATTCCCTTGCTCGGCATTGATGCCTGGGAGCACGCATACTATCTGCAGTACCAGAACCGCAAGGCGGAGTACTTCAGCGCCATCTGGAACGTCATCAACTGGAAGACAGTTGCGAAGAGGTTCCAGGCTTGAATCTTTACATAGGAAACCAATGTACAGGGACCTGCAGCGACATCTACGAATTGACACAATTTGAGCGCCGATGATTCACTGTTTCCACCCCAGGTATTGGGAATTCTTATTCAGTGCCACGCATTTGAGCTTGACTTCTGCTCCGATCCTGTTTTGGTCACGTCGGCTTGACCTGCTCCCTTAATCCTCTCCCCTCGGAACCACCTGATGTATCGAAAGGTCCGGAGACAACGAAGCGATCTGATACACTAGGAAGATCGAGTGGATGACTGAAGCATAAGACTCTTTGCTGTCGCAGCACAAGGATTCGTTCGCCAAACTTAACGCGCTCGTACGAACACCTGCGATTCATTACCTCCCAAAATATGCCCCTACACTGACTATGCAACATGGATGTGCCTGAGTTCCATTTAGGCCTCTCCGCCCTGCCCTCAACTCATGTGTTGGCTGGCGACCGTCTGCTACTCTGCTTCAGCATCCTTGATGATCATCTCCGCTGCCACCTCCGCGATGCCATACGCGAGGGTCTGTGTATGACTTCCTACCAGCACAGGCGTGATGCTCACATCCACGACCCTCAAGTTGCTCGTCCCATGCACTATCAGCCTAGGGTCCACAACCCCGCCATCCTCCTTCGGCAGCATAGCACACGTGCCACTATAGTGATATATACTAAACATAGACTCGCGAATATACGCCGCCCACTCCTCGTCCGTATTCGTCGTCGCCAAACCAGGCAGATACTCGCCCACCAAGAACTCCGACAACGGCGCCGTGGTCGCGATCTTCCGCAGGTACCGACCCGTCTCTATAAGACTCTGCACATCGTACTGGCTCGACAGATACTGCGGGTCAATGACCGGCGACTCTGTGATATTCGACGACACCACGTGCACGCTGCCGCGGCTGATGGGCCGCATGAAGATCGACGTGAGCGTGACAAAGTCGGCGCCGTACAGCGGGTCGTCCGGCGCCAGGTAGGCGCCGAGGAGAACGTCGCCGAGGATGAGCTCCATCTGCGGGACGGAGTGATTGGCGAGGAACGCGAGCTTCGCCTGGTCGACCACGTTGGGCGAGGTGCCGAGGGCGTCCTCCGCCAGGGCGACGAGCTTGGAGTCGTTGCCGCCCGTGATCTGCGGCCAGGTGAGGAAGGCGATGGCGCTTGGCGTTACGTCGTAGCGGGAGACTTGGGCGGCTTCCCAGAGGGCGAGCTGTTCGGCTGCGTAGGTGGTGTTGTAGGCGAGGATGTCGCTGGAGTGGTACTCTGGTTTGAGCTGGTAGATGATTGGGAAACCGATGTGGTCTGTGAGATGGTGTTAGGACGAAGGTACGATTTTGACTATGTTGGAACATCTCCGAGGAAGCAATGACTGACCTTGGAAGTTCTCCCCAACACCAGGGAGGTCAATAATCTGCTCAATGCCAGCAGCATCCAACACACTCTTTTCGCCAATGCCCGACAGCTCCAGCAAGCCCGGGCTTTGAATCGCGCCAGCAGAAAGTATCACTTCTTTCGAAGCATTGATAACAGTTCCATCCTCCAAAGTTACGCCCGTAGCCATCAATTTCGACTGATGCCCACCGGGCTTCGAATCCCCCCTCATCCAATGCTTCGCCCCTGACTCAAAGTTAATCTTCGCCACCCGCGTCGACAACAGCAACTCCAAACTCGCACCCGCCCGCGGAATATACGAGTTCGCACTGTATGACCTCGTATAATTATCCGGATTATAACTCCCCGGCTGATGCATCGCCCCCAGCGGCTGACCGCCCAGCGACTCACGATTATGCGCGATCCCCAGCTCCTCCAATGTAGGCACCCACGCCAGGACCTGCTCCGTCCGGAACCTATTCACCACATTCTTGACAGGCCCCTCCACGCCGCGCGTGGTGCCCGGGGCGCCGCCGCCGTAGTCGGACGAGTGGAGCCCCGTGAAGTTCTCGGACTTGACCATCCCCGCGAGCAGGCTGGCCCAGTTCCACCCGGGGTTGCCGAGCGCTTCCCAGACGTCGTACTCGGCGGTCGAGGCGCGGTTCCACACCATGTAGTTCATGGCGGAGGAGCCGCCGAGGACTTTGGCGCGCGAGATGGGGACCTGGCGGGCGGAGACATTGGACTGCGGGATGGTGGTGAAGTTCCAGTCGTAGGTGGTGCCTTGAGTCGACCCGAAGAGGGCGGGGACGTTGATGCGCAGCTCGTCTGGGGCGGAGGGGCCGGCTTCGATCAGTCTGGGCCAGGAATGTTAGATCCATGTGTGAACAGGCAAGAGACCACCAGCAGAGACCAGCGACTTGGGAAATAGGTGATGTCTCGGGCCATCAGATCTCAGTCGTTGACTCATCGAGGCAGGGGCTTGAAGGGGGGAAGCTACTCACAGAACACTGCTGTCTGTGAGAGACTGGCTCAGGCGAGTCGCAAGTGCCGAGCCAGCAGCTGCGAAGAAGAAGATCAGCATGGCTACCTTCATCACGCTCGAGTAATCTCGGTGTCCAGCTTACTGCCTCCACCGACAATGATCTTGAATTCACACAAGTTAGCAAGTATGCACTGCGTATCAAACATACTTCCAGGTTCCATACGCCAACAACGCTGGCAATCGACTGAGGCCAGATATACGGAGGAATTGCAAGGAAATGGGGATTCTCACGTAGTCGTATGTTTCCCTATCAGAGCTGTCCGCGAATACCTGGCCCATTTCGCAGGCCAGAGCCACCGTCGTGACTGTGAGCCATCGTGTGGAAACCATGATTGTGAGAGTGTGAAAGTACCCTATTACCCGAATGAGAAGCCACAGAAATCTTCTACCGACCTGGTCACTGGGTTCCAACGAGCTCTTCCAACTCTTTCCGGTTTCTGAGGCCAAGATGGTCTTCAATATTTATACTCCATCCGAACATCCGAGGCTTTCAGCTCACCCATCCTTCCCAATATGTAAGTAGTGCTGAGAAAGCATTGCCTTGATGCGACTCGCTTCCATGTTGTGTCTGGCTTACTGATCGCCTGCATGGCCACTTCGACGAATACCTATCGTTTCCCTAGGCTGTCATCCTCTAAAGCTGCATATTGCTGAAGCTAATGCACGCACCTTATGCTGACACTTTTGATTCCATCTAGGGCCCAAGCGGCACTCTGCCTGAACTTGGCGCACGCACGTCTCTCACCTGGTAATCAAATTCCCGCGCTACACGCTCCATTGGGCCCGGCGCCCGCACTTCCCTCGAGCCAGTAAGCAGTCATGTCAGCGGGTTGATAGGACGAACTACGAAAAAAATGGATATCACGTGGGCACGCTGACACGCTAGTTACCCCGAGGCTATTGTGCCAGTCGTCGTCCTATTCGCAGTATAACGGTTCGAGAAAGCATCTCAGGTTTGAATTCCGGAACGACACCCACAGCCCACAACAGAATTACAGAACCTGCCTAAGGACGAACACCCAAAACCGATTGCCCAAGGTGACGATCCCAGGGCGACTATCCCAGGGCAATTATTCTGGGACGACTCTCCGGGTCTATCCCATTCGCGATTGTATTCTTGGCTGTCGAGCTCCGTCTCGTTGTCATTTTTGCGAAGCCAACCCCCCCCCCCTTCCCCGGGCACCCAGAGATGAACTTCTAGCCCCAAATAGAATCCTGCTCCCTCCGAGCCGGGTCACAGCACTCAAATCTGGTTGTCGTCTCAACACCGATAAGGCGAGCAGCGTCGGGAAAACCCTCCTCCGCAGCTGTGAGGTCCCAGCCGCGCTGTCCATCCAGATGAGAGAAGATCTTGCGCGGTCGCCGCTCCTCCAACGCAGAGACATCTATGATATGTCACCTCGGCCGACGCGTTTGATACTGTGGGCGACCAAGCTGAGGAAGAGTACAAGAGCCACGAAGTGCCAACAGCAGATTGCGAGTCAGCGGAGAATCCGCACAGGACCATGTCTCACGTGGGATACGTGAAGCAATGCATCAGCCACGTGCGTCTGAACGACGGAACAAAAGCTGGAGGCTTGGGGTTGTGCGGTGGCAGGAAGGAAGACCACTGCAGAAGAAAATCATCACAGAAGCAACAACAAAAGATACTGGTTATCTCGCACTGTCAGATGTCTTGTACAGTGGGCCCGTAAGCGCGGAGGGTGGTCTGAGGTACGGAGATAAGTACCCGCCTGCAAAGTACCTTCGTACTCTTTGAGCCGTGCCGCACGCAACACCAGCTTTCTCGAGATACCCTCGCTTCGCACAAAAAGAAAACAGACATAGAAGCAAACAATTCCATACCTTTGAATGGCAAAAAGAGTTGCGCAAGCCCGGAATCGAACCGGGGGCCCATCGAGATTTTACCCGTTCATTAACGGAGATGGCAACGATGGATTTTACCACTAAACCACTTGCGCGCTATGCTTTTTCGGATACGGGCCTCGGCAATTATTGTACTATATACTTTTGTTAATACACAAAACGCTCCACAAACGTTCCTGGCACCATTTTCCGTTTTCGCACGATAGTGGGATTCATAACGAGTACAAGCATTATCATATAGGCCTACAAATCTACTGCAGGATTAGTTTCAGCTAATGCCATCTTCATTAATCGGTTGGTGGTCATATTGCTAGTTGGCAGAGTTGCTCTCCACTAAGCATGCATATCTGAAAGCATGACTCACCATACATGCATGGCGCCATATTGGAGATCGAGAACAACGTTCACGGGCTGGTTGGTAGTCGCGATGCCAGTTAGCAAACTTACTTTGATTACACCCAACACCGCCCAAAGCATTACTCCCAAGATTTGGATCCTAGCCACTTACTATGCAGATATGGCGCCATGTTGGAGATCGGGATATCGAGCACAGCCGGCAGAGTCGCACTCGCGCTGGTGCCCACATTCGGCTGCTGACTTGTCCAAGACTTGTTGGATGAGTCTGAGGTGGTCGAAAGGGGCCAGTTCCTCGTCCTCGACGACTGGGAGAACAACGCCAAAGAGATGTACATGATTTACTACAACTCAATGCTTAATATTTCTGCAACACATAGCCGGCACAATGAGAGATTGCACCAGCAGCGAAATCCACTGCGCTTTGCACACTTGATGATAAGGCAAATTTGGACTTGTTTCCCATCCCAAAAAGATTTTAGCTGCTATTCAGAAAGAGACCTTCGGCGGCCCCTTGAAGATGCCCCCTTACTGACGCGGGGTTGGGTGTACGAAGAGCGAATGTTCTCGCCACGGGTGTTGCATTTTGCGCCGGTAGCATGGTATGGGAATGTCGAAGCACCGCGCTTAATGAGAGCATGACATCGGTCACCGGATTGGAATACGAGATGAAGAAGGAGTTCGTAGAGCTCCTTTCGAAAACCAACTTGAGCGCACAGGATGTGACGGAATTTTGGCTGCTAAGTATTGAGCAGTACTCATCCACCGAAGTCACATTTGAAAAGGATCGCTGGTTCGCTATCGCCGGTTTGGCCAGCGTCTTGCACAAGCTTTGGCGCAAGGCCTCGCCGACTCATGGGACAAGATATCTAGCGGGCCATTGGGAATTTTCATTGGTGCGACAGTTGGACTGGGAGGTCTGGTGGACGGCATCATCAAGACCTCGCGAATACCAGGCGCTAAAGTGGTCGTGGGCTAGTGTAAACGGCAAGGTTAGATGGCCCCGGAGCGACAGTCGAAACATGCGGGAACTGGTCAAAGTGGAAACCATCGACATCATCAGGTCAAACGACGCTGGATATGGGCCAGTGAAGCCGGGGAGCAGCCTTCGAAGTTGGTGCAATTTGTCCGAGGTGCGGGTTGTGACCGACACAGGAGGAATACAATTTCTGCCTGGACTCGAAGCAGCGGATAAGGCCGAAGCCGCAGGCATCGATCACCATATCGAGTGGGACGAGAGACAGCGATCCGATGACTTCCGTCAGCGCAGTCTGTTCTTCATGCCGCTGAAGCTCGGGCTCGCCCACGGCAAGTGCTGGGATGAGGAGTTGGCCTTGTTCGACGACGATGCCACCGGAGCCCTTGCCACGGACCCTCGACTTCTTACCGAGATAGGGTATGCCCACTATTTCCTGACTGATCCGCGTCTCTTCGCCACGATTCCGGGTACATCACGCCGTAGGCCAGAAGCAAGGGCGGTCGGTGGTGTTGACTTTGACCCGGACCTTCACGCCTTGCTTTTGCAACCTGCACTTGACAGGCCAGGATGTTATAGACGTATGGGCTTGGTGGAGCTTGAGGGTTTGACCACCAACAATGATATGTCTTGCAATGTGAGCAGGTTTGTTGGTGAGGCGATGAGGAGAAGCGGTTTGGCGGAGAGCAAGAAGGTGTTGCGCTCAGCAGACGATGCTCGCAACGTCCATCTCATTGAGCTGTTATAGGCTCCAAGTATTTGCAGCTTGGTTTCCTTACTATATAGTGGGGCTCACGATGACATCCATTACATACGACCATAAGATCTTGTCGTCGATGCTAATTCTTGGTGATGTATTGTTTTCTCTTTGCCGTTTTCAACTCTCCGTGGACCGTGGACCGTTCCTCTCTTTCTGTCAACAGTGATGTTCGTCAGCAGCTTGATAGCACCACTGAGAGTGATGATGATGATGAAGTGTTTTGACGCCGCACGGCCGCAAGGCCGGCGGCGTCATCTTAGGAGGCCCTAGCCCCCTAAGCAAAATAAGCTACCAAGTGGCGGGGGGTACGGTGGCCTGCAGCGCAGAATGGGAAATTTTTCATTTTTCCATTTTTTTCGGGATTGATTCACTACGCCTGCCCCTCCCCTACCAATGCGATAAGGATATCCTGCACCCACCAATTACCCGGCAACGCCAATACCCCGTATAAGAAAATTTCGTATTCAGCTTTTTCTATTTACCTTCTTATTTAATATAGTTTCCTACCCGTGATTTACCTATACCCGCAATCTTCTTATATTATATATAAAAAAGGTTATTAAATTAAATTTATTACTATAGATATTTCTAAATATTTTAACGAAAATCATTACTAATATATCGCGCTTTTAAATTAAAGATCTTATTATCTTCGGCGATATTATTGTTAAATCTAACGATAATATCGATTATAAATATTAATTTTATATCGTTGATATATCCAACCTCGATTATATTACTTTAATTAGGCATTTTTACGGCCGGCTAGCGTAGGCGTACACGAATAGCTCGTATACAGCTTCAATGAATCACTGTAATTACAGCGTACACCGTTTCACTAATAATTTTACTATCCTTATCGTTATTATTCTTATTAATAAAAAGCGCCCTAAATTTACTCTTCCTTTCCTTTTTTCAATATTCTATATACTTCATTTCCGCTATATACTCCGTTAACTAATAAGCCTTCTTATTATTTATATCCTTTATCTAAAAGTCGGAGCTTGAACTGTTCTTATAAAGACTATCGAATTAGAGAATTAATATTAAAGGCTTATTAATAAGTTTAAAATAATCAGAAATTTATTAAAGAATTAGATTATATAATATGAGACCGCTAGGGCGCTTATATAAACGATTTTTAAGCTCGCTATCGCTATTAAGAACTATATCCTAAATATTATATTAAATAATAAGATTTGAAGAATAAAATTTACTTATAACTTTAACGGAAATATTAAATCCATAATAATCAATCTAAGCTTTGATTCTTATATATATAATACTTAAAATAATATATAAGAAGCTAAGATTAAGGAAAAGAAGTTTACGATCTAAATTAACCCTTATTAAATTTATATTTTCGATTATTTAAGCAAGAGATGCGGTCGAAATCTTAAATATTATATTCGTAACGAAAGCTTCGCTAATGGCAAACTCAACCTTACCACCGCTTTAAATAAATTTAGCGAAAGCCTCGCGCTTAATAATCGAAATAAGATCGCAGGTTGAAATACATTTAAAACGATATTCTCCAAGCTTTAAACTGATACTCTACGCTATTAAAGAGGGGAAATTAAAATTATTTTATTGAATAAAATAAGAAGCATTTTCGATAATTTTTTTAAAGGTTTTGAAAAGATACGAATTAGATGGCAGGTGCTAAAAGACTATAGTTAAAGGTAGGTTTTACTAAATTCAATAATTAACATTAAAAACTCGTTAGAGACCGCGTTACAACTATGCAAGGGTATTTCCTATAATTAGATATTTCGCACTTACCCTACGTAAAATAGGGAATGTATTGGGAATTAATAGGGTTAGGGTTCTAAGAGCTTTAGAACATCTATAAGACCTTCGTCAGATACTTTTATTTTATTTTAATTTATTTAGACCTCTGCACTATTTTTTCGATATCCTTAGAATTTGGGCTATATGATTCTTAATAGAAGTGGGTAATTTTAGTCTAATTTGGCTGGGCTCCAAGATAATATCCTCTACCTATAATAAATTGTCTACTTTCGAAGCCCAGTTGTAAATGCTTCGTATATGCTATCAAAATACCGATTGAAGAATCGAGCTTACGAGAAGGTAGCCTTTACGCAGATACTCGGAATCTGCGAATTGAGCTATAATTCATAAAGGTCAAATCGCGCATAAAATTATGGGCTAATAGACTTGATTTCTTTCGAGAGTAGCAACGATAGGAGAAATCTGATAGTGATTGTTGAGTCATCAAATAGATACCTATGTGAATGACTAAATGGTTAAAGTCATTGTGTATTTATAAGAGGAGTGACAAATGAACGGCGAGAGAAGAATAGAGGCCAACGACTGGATCCAAATCAAGTGCAGCATGCTACTAAGAAAATTGAAAAGTCGGGGCTACACTGTGATACCCAACTCAGCCAGTACCAATCTAGCGAGCGCCAAGAAAGTCAAGGTGCTCGCAAGGAGCTCCTGAAAAGCAATGCTGAGCTTCATCTCCGTGAAGAGCCAGTTCCTGAGCTCTACACCAATCATGCTGTCCAGTCCATGAGCCCCGACACTCTTGCCATCCAACTCCATGGATTCGAGAGGCAAGAGCAAGATTGTTGCACATTTCTGCATAATGTATGCAGCCGTAAAATGAAGAGCCGCGTCGTAGCCTTCAGCAGCAGCTACCGGGACCACTTGGATAACAAACCCGCGCCCAGCCTTCCCGGTCGCCTTGTCCACAGCATCACCAGCAGATGCAGCTTGAGATAACGCACGTACGCTAGAGAATCGGCGGTCCTCGAGCCACGACGGTTCTGACCCCGAGCCGTTCTGCCTTGCTGCTTGGGCCAGCGACTCACCGATGCGAGACGGCTCGAAGCCCAGAACAATAGCCGCGTCGGCCTGTGTCGGTAGTGGCGTCGCGTCATCGGCATGGTCAGCAACTGCTGACGGTTTGGGAGGTCCAGGCTGCGACATGGCAGCCTCGAAACCGCGGAGCATCTCCCTCTCGTCCACACCGTACAGGCCCGTTCGCCTGATACCTTTCTCGAGTGAGTCGTTCTCTGCGATGACACCGACTCCGAAGACCATTGGCAAGGCGAGCGACGTAGCTTTTAAACCAGCGCGATTTCGCGACCAAGCGAAATTGTCGAGGAAGGCATTGGCGGCTGAGTAGTTACTCGCACCAGACAAGCCGACAGTGGCGGAGATGGAGCTGGTGAGAACGAAAAAGTCTAGTTGGTCGTCGATGCCAGTGGCTCGAAGTGCTTCGCTTAGCGCGTTTGCTCCATCGACTTTTGGCGAGAGCGTGGCGTTCCACTTCTGGGGCGTCATATTCGAGAGAACGCTGTCGTTAAGGACCATGGCAGCATGAACCACGCCAGCTACGCGCGGAGTCTCTGCCAGAATAGCCTCAAACGCTTCCTTTACCTCCGCTGCATTGCCAACATCTCCCCGGATGACTTGTGCGTAGGCTCCAGCATCTGTTGTATCTGTGATGAGCCTTGCTGCTTCGGGCTTGTCGGCACCGGAACGTGATAAGAAGGCAAAACGACGAGCACCATGTTCCATCATCCATGCGGTAAGACTTCTCCCTAAGCCGCCAAGACACCCGACAAGAAGGTAGACAGCCTCAGGAGAGAATTCGATCTGGAAGGGAGACGGGTCAAGGAGGACCTGGTCGACTTCATACTTGAAAGAAAGCACAGCGCTCTCGGAATGACTCTGAGCAAACTTGTCGATATTGTTGGCACTGACCGTTATCCCTTTGTCGATCGGGCCACCACCACCATCACCTAGGTGCCAATTGACCTCGGCGATGGCCAAGGACAGGAGCTTTGCCAGTGTGCTGGATCCAGTGCTCATAGCTTGGTTGATGCTCGACACAACCAATTTGGCGCCGCGAGTGAACGGTCTCGCATCTGGCGCAGTTGTAAATGTTCCAGAGACTGCCTCGGCGATAATGAGGCTAGATCTTGCGGGTACATCTCGCCATATGTCTTGTGCCGTGGACGAGAACGCCTCGCAGACCATCACGAGCGAAGAGTCCCCACTTAGGACCGCCTGCCGAAGGTCGGCCGCACTGAAGGCAGCTTGAGCTGCATCTGACAACTCCCCGTCCACGGCGACTTTGAATGCAAATCCGTGGATCTGGCCGAGAGAGCTAAGTACCTGGGGTAACTGCGAGCCCGGAGACGCCAACAGAAGCACTTGTTTGCCTGCAAGTGAGTCAAGACGACATTCAAAAGCATCAATTGCCCGGCAGAAAGCTGGCAACAGATGGAGACTCCGAGGGTCCAGTAAGGACGCGTGCTCAACAATCGCAGATTTGTCTGAACGAATCATTGTGGCGCAGAACTCGGTCGTGAATGTGACAACCGCTTTCCCGACCAGTTCTAGTGCGCTGTGCCCAGCGCTTACAACGATCCCGGAAACCAGCCTTGGCTCCGATGAGGCCGAGTGTAGGTCCGTTCTGCGTAGCTCAAGATTGTAAACCTGGATTTCCACCTCATTTGGTGAGAGAGCCGGCTTTTGTAAAGCGTCAGCAGGTCGAAAATGGATTCGGCCAGCTTCCATGATGCCATGAAGGGCCTTTCTCTTCGGGAGTGCAGCCACGGTGCCTGCGGTGCTTTCGTCGACCATGCGTGTATTGATGGAAGTATTTGGCAGGATGCGGCTGATGCGTGGAAGACCCTTGTGCAACCAATATTCATACTCGCCTACTTCGTCGGTGTCAGTGGCTGGATTGACAGTTCTGGCGACCAAAAATGAAGCTATAGAGTCAGGCGTCTCATCTTGGTCGTAGTCGAGCAAGACTACATTAGCCGCCGTTTCTTCTTCGCGTACAACACGCAAGAAGCCAGCTACCAGAGCAGCAGTAGGGCATGATCCTTCATTGACACCTGAGGTCAGCCACACGACGTTGGCCCCGGATGAGACGATGGCTTTCAATGAGTCAAACGTTCCAGGCTCGGCGGGCGCCAGAAGGTTCCCTTTGGGATTGTAAAGAAGAATGTGAGGGTGACCTTTGCCTCGTACGTCGAGGTCTTTCAGTTGCTGAATGCGGACTTCTAGACCGCGACCTTTGAGGGCGTTGGCGAGGTCATCTGGCGGGTCTGAATGTGCTGGTGAATAGATCAGATCGACGACAAGATCAGCCTTGTCGCTAATCGTGGACCCATTGACGTTTGCTTCGGTGTGGCCATTGATATGGCCATTTGTGTAGCAGTTGGCGTGCTCGTTGGTGTGCCCGTTCGTATGCGTGTTGTTGTGTCCCTCAGGCTCCGAGACGTTTTGCACGTCGCCATTGGAGCACAATAGAAGCGCCATGTCGCTTAGATTGGCACCATTTTCTACTGTGCACCTCAAGCCCGACTTGCTCAATGCTTCCTGGGCTGAGACTAAGCTCCTGTTCTTGACAATCAGGATGACTTTGCCATCTTCCGCCAGCAGTCTCCTCAAGGCAAGAGCGTCATGGAAATCCACGTCCTCGGTATCCTCATAATTCAGCACAGTCAGACTCTGATTGTCGATGTGCAAGGCACCAAGATCCACGGGACCCTGAGGCAGTGTGAGCAGTTCAAATCCCAATTCCGTTGCAGGTTGGGTGTCGTTGTCGTAGCTAGTGCAATCAGAAGTGGCGAGAGTGATTCTTGTGGTCGGTGGAATGCTTTCTTGGATCGAAGCCAGATCGAGGCCCGATTTCGTATCGACCACAAGAAGGGAAGTCAGGGGCTTCTTGTGACCGAGAAGCTGAACCAGCCTCACAGCGGCTTCACGAGCCTTTTTGGACTGCCAATGGTTGGAAGAGAAGAGCTGCTGGACGGTGCAAAGGGTAGGGTCTGCCAGCCACGTTACCCCAGCATACGGCATGGACCGAAACGACACAGACTTGTCGACAGGCGGACGCGCAGCTTCATAGGCGACAGTGTGGATGCCGCGGATCACGACCACCGCCTGTCCAGCGCAATCTGTCAACAAAGCGTCTGAGATAAAGTGGCGAGCACCCTCCCGCGGCACTGGCAACCAGGCGATGGCATCACCTGGACCAGCCCGGGAGTTCTCTCCTGGAAGCATCAGGGTCACCTCGTCAAACCTCACAGGAATGACTCCCCATGGCATTTCGCGGTGCTTACCGCCGTGAATGGCGATGATGACAAGTTGCAGGAGCAAATCGAATGTGGCCGGATGGACCAAGTAGCGAGACTCGCCTTGCACGAGACCACTAGTCTCGATGATAGAGATTCTCCCAGCGGCTTGATGTTCGTACTTTCCGTGGGTTCGAATCCTTTCCAGCGCAGAAAAGCAGCGGTTATACTCGAAGCCCACCCGTTGGAAAGCCTCGTTCCAGGTCCTGCTTGAGTGTCGTTGCGTCAACGCGGCAAGGTCCACTGGATGTGAAGGGAGTGAGCAAGACCCGTTGATGCGCGTCTTGGGAAGAATCACACCGGTGGAATGGATGGTCCAGGCTCCTTCTTCAGTGACGGATTGCACTGCGAAGTCGTACACGGGATAATTCGCCGACCCTCGGTCATGCTCCGTCAGTCGCACCTGAATTTCGATCCCATCCTCTGTGTCTGGGATCACCAAAGCCGCTTTGAGCTCCACGTCTTTGAGCACTGCCCCGGTCACGTCAAAGATGTCACCGCGGATCTCGCTACGCTGTCTGACAGCTTCGATCGCTAAGGCCAAGTGGCCGGCAGCGGGGAACATGAATGAGCCGCCCAGCTTTTAATGGCCCAAGTGCAGCTGTTAGCGTGTTTGTTGCAGGCTCAGGGATTATAGTTTTGTAGAAGGGATACCGTGGAACATGAGGGTCTCTACAGCAAAAAATTGGAACGGAAGAGGAATGGAAGGTGTCTGTGAAAGATCCCGAAGGGGGTATTGAAGGGACGCGGGAGCAAAGGCAATCTAACCTTGTGGTCCGCCAGCCAAGGCACATCCTTGATGCGTAGCACGTTCCGCCACGAGATGCTGTGATCCGACAAACCCAGAATTCTTCTTCCCAAGATATCGTGACGTGGGTGGGTCATCTGGCGGTACTCAGCGCTGGCCCGTGGCTCAGCCCAATAAAGTTTTGCATAATTCCATTGGTAAGGTGGGAGATCAACCAATGCAAATGGGGTTGCTGGGTCATGTTGAGAAATTCTCGCACGCTGATGTTGACCAAGGTCACCAGCGTCCACTTGAGATTCAGTCTTTTGTTGCATCTTATTCACCTGGGCCAGGTCAACTGGATAGCCCGCGAGCCAGAGCTCTCCGGCCGTTTTTAGCAAGCTTGTAGCAGCGTTTCCGTCATTGCGTACGATTGTTGGAATGTAGTGGGCGGAATTAAAGCCGTGCTCCTGGCAAATCTGCTTGAATGGTCCAGCAAGAGCTGAATGAGGGCCTATCTCAACGACGCCAGCAGCGAGGCTCTCGACACCCAGCAAATCCGCCAGAACCGGAAATGCAGTATTGAATCGAACCGGACTGAGGAGATTCGACGTCCAATACTCGGCGCATATATCGGCCCTTGTGAGGCGCTTGTTGGAGACTGTTGAGACCATGATGCGGTCTATATCGGAGTACCGCCATAGTCGGTCCAAACTATCGAGTTTCGAGAGAGCCTCTGTTATATAGCTGCGCATTGGGCCCGCAGCCAACTGCATGTACGGCGAGTGATATGCCATGCCGCCGGTTCTCAATTCCCGGGCGAATATGCCCTCTGCTTCGAAGAGTTCTCGAGCCGCGCGGATGTCCTGGGCAGGACCACTGAGAGTGACGCTTTTGGGTGAGTTTTCACACGCCACGACGATGTTGGCCCCGAGCTTCTCTTGGTAGTATGGTGTTTCCACATCTTGCACCCCGCGTCCGACTGCTAGCATCGATCCGCCACTCGGAGCATGGTCAGCCAGGGCATAACCGCGGTAGTATGCAGCGACGATAGCTTCGGGTGCGGAAAGTAGGCCAGCTGCATACGCAGCGCCGACCTCTCCTGATGAGTGGCCAACCACAGCAACTGGTTGAATGCCCCAGGACGCCAAGAGGTCTGTGACAGCTATCTGAATGGCTGCCAGAGTGGACTGGGCTACGCTTGGATCGCTGACAATATTGCTGGATTCGGCGGGTGCAGCGAGCTCGTCTTCGATGGAGGATGGGGAAGGGTGGCCGACGTTGCGGAGGACCAAATCGAGTTTTCGGATCGTGGAGCGGAAGCCCGGGAACGCGTTCATAGCCTCACGGCCGACTGTGGCCCACTGCGCGCCTTGGCCGGTGAAGATGAAGACCAATTCGGAACTGATGCGACTGGGACTGGACCCGAACTTGAAATTGCCGAGCGATAGGTCATGCTTTGCAGTCTGCTCCGAGACTATGGCAAACCCCTTGGCCGAGAAAAGGGTTCGCTTGGTGCCAAGGGTGTGAACAAAGTCATGCAAGTAGTAGTCACCGATAACCCGTGCGTACGCGTCGATGTTCTTTCCGAGCGTCGTCTGATCATGAGCCGAGGCGGTGAGAAGTAGTGGTCGTGACGCAGTGTGGTCATACATGGCGACGTTTCTACACTGGCCCCTTTCGTATCCAGGAATCAGTGCTTCGACATTCTCGACGATAACGTGAGCATTGGTACCACCATATCCGAAGGAGGATAAGCTCGCACGCCGCGAGGCGAATTGAGTGGGCCACGTGCGAAGGTCTCTGTTGATCTGCACGTTCCACTCCGTCTCGTGAATGTTGGGGTTCAGAGTCTCGAGACCTGCGACTCCAGGGATGAGACCCTTCTCAACCATCAATGCTGCTTTGATGATAGCGAAGATACCGCTGGCGGCCTCGCTATGACCGATATTGGGCTTGATAGCACCCAGAATGAGAGGGGCATCCATTGAACGAGTATCGTTCATGGCACGGGCAACAGCACGTGTCTCGATAGGGTCACCCTGGATCAGATGGACGGCGATCAGTTCTCTGCATTTAAGGTCTGAAGAAGAAGTCTGAGACTTCAAGACTCACAACGGGAGTGCCAGTTCCGTGGACCTCAAAGTACGCAGTCTTGTCGGGGTCTAGGCCTGCGCGTTTGTACGCCTGCCTAATAACCTGCTCCTGGCCATCAGCATTGGGAAACGTGATTCCGTAGCCTGGCACCTTTCCGTTGCTGTTAACTGCGGACGAGCGAATAACGGCGCGGATGGTGTCTCCATCACGGACGGCATCTTCCATCCGCTTTAGGTACAAGGCTCCGGCCCCCTCCGCTCGACCGTACCCATCTGCGCGGGCATCGAACGTGTGACAGAAAGAGGTCGGCGACATGATGCCTAATTTGGCCGTGTTCATGTGCTGATCAACGGTGAGGATGATGTTGACACCGCCAACAAGGGCGGCATCACAGTCCCGTGCTCTCAAGGCATGGCAGGCATTGTGGACGGCGTAGACTGAAGAGGAGCAGGCTGTATTGATGAGCGAGCTGGATAGAAACGGTCAGCATATATCGATGAGGACGTCAAATCACAGAAAAACAGCCCCACCAACCCACCACCCCGCTTTGTGTCGGTGAAGTTGTCCAAAGATGTCCCCACAAAGGGGGGAGTTGGTGCCTACCTGGGACCTCGAAAGTCAAAGATGTTGCCAATCCGGGCACTGATGATGCCTGTATCCACACCGGTAGCAGCATAGTTGTGCCGGAAATCGGGGTCTTTCATGGTCATTTGTTGGTAGTCCGCCGTGAAAGAGGCCGCGTAAACGCCAGTATTGGATCCGGCGACCTGGACATTCAGAATCAGAACATTCTCGGACGAACTTCTTCCACATGACAGCCTGAGAGTCAAGTTTCCCTAAAGCGTGGGAACATGGAGCATACTGAGGAGGAGTAGCAAGTAATGTACCTTGTCAAGAGAGAGACCGGCAGACTCAATGGCCTCGTAGCAGACCTCCAGCATCTTACGCTGCTGAGGATCAAGCCACATTGCCTCGATTGGGGTCATGTGGAAGAAGGTCGGATCGAAGGCGTGAGCCGGACCATCAAGGAAGTAGCCTCCTGGCACATTGAAGCTGCCAGGTCGACTCCCATTCTCATGGTAATGTGCATCGATGTTGAACCGCGAGCCAGGTATCTTGGTAGTATTCCCGGCTCTCTTGGCTACCAGCATGTCCCATAGTGCGGCAGGCGAGTTCACCTGGCCTGGGAGGCGGCAGGCTGCAAAAGAGGGTAGTCGTCAGTTCGCAGCAGAGCAACGCAAGAACGCATCTCATCCATAGGATGTAGGAGTGCAACTCAGACCAAAATGTTTGACATAGGGGAGTGGACTCACACATTCCACAGATAGCTATAGGTTCTAAAGCCACTCCATCTTCCGAAAGAAACCGACTACCCATCGTAAAAGATAGACGGTCCGAATGGGAAAGTTTGAGGTTATCGATTCAGTGGTAAACGAGTAGCGAGAAATGTTGTGTGTACGCTTAGGGCAGTCGAGGCACATTGAATATGTGTCTTTGTCAGGTCCTGGCCGAAGTTGCGTTGAACAAGAACAAAACATTCTTGGACATAAGATACTCTCTAATATATCTCCAATGATTTGGCTATAGAAAGGTAGTGCCCTCTTCCCCGACCCACACATGATGGTGTACACTGTACCTAGGTGCTTACACATGGCCCTTTGTGTTGAAGGTCCTGAAACGCAGCATCTCGACTCACATGCCGTTCGGTTTCTTCAAAATTTTGGCATGCATGCAGAGCGTGACGACTGTCCTCAATGGATGCGTTGTTACTGCGATAGCAGATAGTTCCGACTCCGAGCGAGTGCTGTCACCTGGGCACCCCGTGGACCACATCGCGAGACCAGGGCCCACCCATCTCTTCGGTCTTCGGTCCGCTCGCACGGCCAGACAATCAGAGGGAACAAGCCACCCCTCGGCTCTAACAGCGAGATTTCGGAAAAGAGAGCGAATGCCTGACTAGTTCCTCTCTCTTATGCAGCAGCATGTTTTGTTCCTTTTCCTGAGCGGGAATGGTCATGTCAACACCACCCAGATATGGCGTGACACTGGAATGCACTCTTAATCTTTTCATCTCAATCGCTCCCGATTTACAAGAAGAGTACGATACGACAAACTCCAAAGTACCAGGAGCCTGACCTGTGTTCCCAAATATGTCGAACGGGATGGCATTGGACGGCGACACGGATTCTCAAGGTTCAGTCTCGGGATCAGGCCTCCTGTCAGATGATTTGACGAACTCGTTCTCGCTTACCAAAAACACCCTCGCGTCTTCCGAAACCCCATCCTTCCGAGTTATCATCGCCGGTGCAGGAGTAGCAGGCCTTGTGCTGTCTCACGGTCTCGAGCGGGCAGGTATCGACCATATCGTGTTGGAGAAAGGGGTCGTTGCACCAGAATGGGGTGCCAGTATTTCCATCTGGGCCCATGGCGCACGCATTCTCTCCCAAATATCATGCTGGGACGCGCTCCGCGCCGCGGCTGTCCCATTGCAAAAGATCTATGCTCGAGGCTCAGATGGGAAAGTCTATTTGGAAGAACCATATTTCGACATGATGCTGGAAAGGTACGGAAGAACCCATGTTTCGGTCTCTACAATCAACACGGCGCTCAACTCCGCTCAGCTAATCGCACAATAGGAATGGGATCGAGTATGTCACCATGGAGCGCAAGGATTTCTTGCAAATCATATACGACAAACATCCCAACAAAAGCAGAATAAAAACGAACAAGCGTGTGATGGATATGAAAGAAGACGATCAAGGTGTGATGGTCACGCTTCAAGACGGGACTTGTGAGCGAGGGGATATCCTGTTGGGCTGTGACGGCGTTCACAGCACAGTGCGAGAACTGATGTGGAGGAATGCCAACATCTCAAGCCCAAATAACGTATCCTCCAAAGAGAAAACATGTGAGTGTAACTCCCAAGCTTCCCTTGAGCCTTTAAAGCGCAAAGTTCTCATAGAGAGTAGCACTCGTGGCCACGTACAATTCTTTGCTTGGAGTGGCGAAGCCCGTACCCGGGCTTGGGAAGCGTGACATGCATTGGATTACGCTTGAAGGCAAATCCGTCTTGATACTAGAACAGCCTGACAAGATCTTCTTCTTCGTCAACTGGAAGTTGCCAAAACAAATACGCTGGCCCAAAAAAGCCAAATGGGACAACGATGCGGCCCAGCAGGCTGCCGAGTCCGTTGCGGATATGTTCATTACGGAATCTGTGATAGGACTTCTTCCAAAGCTGTATGTTACACCCACTATCTGATACCATGCTATTTATTTTTTTAGGTCTTTGGAGAAATCTGGAAGCACCGCATACGTGCCCACCTCATCGGACTGCAGGAAGGAACTTTCGATCGATGGCATTTCGGCAGAATTGGGCTGATGGGGGACTCGGTGCATAAGGTACGTATTCCAGGATTTTGGAAGAATGTCCAAGTCTCCACACATCCACGCATTGTTAGGCTAATATGCAAATGATTCAGTTGACGCCAAACTTTGCCCTGGGTGCCATGTGCACCCTGGAGGATTGTGCTGTGCTTCTGAACGAGCTGGATGTGCTCAACGCTGCGGTATCCGAAGGACAGCGCCCGACCAAAGATGACATATCCGCCTTATTCCAGCGCTTTGAGGCGAAAAGGAAACCGAGGCAGCACGAAGCATCTGATGCTTCTGCCCTTCTGACACGACTACATGCATATGACGGATGGTGGAATTGGTTCAGCATGCGCTGTGTCCTGCCTGTGATTGGCATGACCCGTCTTGCTGATCAGATGGCGGAGCTCTGCACTGGAGCTCCCAAGATTACCGCTCTACAGGTGACTTACGACAAGATTGCGACTTACAAGTGGAAGGATGAGCTGGAGTACGTGGTGGCGCAGTCTCACGAAACCAAACATTCCGTCGCGTCAATCAGTGTGAACGCGGGGGTCGTCGATGTTGTCTCATTGGTTATCACCCTGACTGTCTTATATTGTTGTTTTGGGTTCAATCTCGAGGACGTTGTGCTTTGTTCCATGGAAGGCATAGAAGAGACATAGTCCTCGAACTGTAGTGGTTTGAGACACTCACCTGGGTAACAATATCTGGTTGGACCACTCAATCACAATCTCAGATTTCATCAACTATTCATTCAGTATCCTCATCAAAGACAAAGCCCATCAATTGGTATTTGATGACCTACCTAAGTACTAGGAAGCTACCGAAATTCAGGGGGCCAGTGCGCGTAAGCTGCGAATGGTGTGAAGATACTAATGTTGTGCTTAATTACACATCTACTGGGTTATGACGGCCAACGTCTTTCTGATGTAGAATTTATAACTATACTCTGACGAAAATTCCACCTCTAACACCGAAATTCCTCCATTAATAGACGACTCAAGAGTCCATGTTCTGTGCCAGTGCGTAGGACGCAAACCTGTTCCGCAACGATGTCTCATGCTGGGCGGAGCTCTCAAGGAAAGCGCGGCATCTGCGTATGCAATCATCGTAAATTCCAGTCTCGTACCTACATAGCTCCATTACTTGTAAGATGGTTCTCATAGATCGCCGCAACTCGCAGTGGGCAAGGGGTGTCGTCGTCACGCCAGTTTGCTTCGCAGCATCCAACAGTTGGACTTCGGCGGCGAGTGCGAGGGGTGGCATGATGTAGATACCCGTCTCCCGGAATATTTTCGACTGTGAGAAGACTAAGGTAAGTTCAGATGCCTTGGCTAATGCCCAATTATACTTGATAATAGAGATGTTTGTTTCTGGCGTACCTTTCCCTCTACCAGGACCTCCCCATGGAACAGCACTTCACCGATGTCTGTTGCGGTGGAAACAGCTTCTTGTTGATATTTGGTCACAATGGGGCCCAGGAACTTGGTATTTTGTCCGTAGAGTACGGCCGTATTGAAGAGCTTTATCCGTGACCCCAATGCATGAAGCAGCGCTAGAACCCGGAGCGCGCACAAAGGCCCGGAGCGGAGGGCTGGCGGACCCCCAGTTGTTAGTGCTGCCACCACGGCTCCGATCTTTGTATCTATCTCTTCATGTGCGCGACTAAAGTTGAAGCCTGGTGAATCGGATCCGCTGATGGAGACGTCTGTCAGTCTATGGTGCTCATCGGCCTGGCGTTCAATTTTCAACGTGATGCAGAAAAGGTCGAATAGGTGGAGATCCTTGGGCATGGACTCCTGGTCGATGTCAAGAAGTGCTCCGAAGGCCGCCACATCTGTTTCTCTCAGTTCACCCATCGAGGAACTTGAACCGCTAGACTGCCCAAAATATCAGCAGGGCGCTGAGACGAGGGAGCAATGGGAAGGTCCCAGAGAATGGAAACCATGGAACTTTGGCACTCACATGCAGGGTCTGCGTGTTTTGGCTGCGACCCCAATTCGATATATCCTGTATTGAGCCCAGAGACAGTCCAACGAGAAACACCATCTTTCTCTGCTCAATCTCATGTTCATCCATGTCCTCGTGCGTTGCAGAGCTTGACCTCGTCAAATGTTCCAGACCTGCCAACACAGCTCGGAGACGCGATAAAGTTATGAGGGCCCGTGGCGACCTGAAATGCATGAGCTCGAACCGGGCAATTAGAATCAAGGCCTGCGCGGCTTCGAACGTCCAAGATGACGAGTTATCCACTTCGAGCTCTGCTTTTTCCAGATGAGATCGTGCTGCCACATAGCATATTTCCTGCACGTTGCTCATCTCGTTGTCGACGTGAGCACCTGCCATGAATGTGGCATATTTGAGAGCCAAGGTTTGATGATCTTCAAGCTTGCTGAGAGCCTGACGCATTCTGTCTCTCTGCATCAAAGGAAGATGCTTTTGAACAACATCAAAGTATGCATCATACCTGGACAGCATTAGCCTTGAACACCGTGCAACATTTGAACTTGGCTTTCTTATTTGCGTTCCACACTCACAGTCTTTGGCATGTCTCGTCTGACAAAGCAATGGTGGCTGGGCTGCTACTCATCTGTTTCGACACGTGCAGCGCAATTTTCGGCGTGTTCGACCACGAGTGCAGCTCTTCATGAATATCGGGGGCTTTTAGTATCACCTCAGCTGTGGTGGATGCACTAATAGTGCCGAACATGGTGTCATCAGACAAAGAATCAGTTCTGTCGAAATTTCCAGTGAGGTTGCTGGGAGGGTACAAGGCCTCATTCGCCGCAAATTGTTCCCTTCTGGTAGTGAGTACCGGCTTGAGCCATGTGATACGAAGGGTGTATTTGAGTGGCGAACGTACCATGCCCCAATATCGCACTCTGCCCCGTTCCCGATTTGGAACGGAAACGTCGACGATTCGTCAGAGCCCAAGTCCAAAGTCTGTCCTTCGCAGCATTCTGCGGGCTGTTGAAGTTGAAGCCGGCTCTCAGTCTCCTCTATACACTTATTAGCGTCACGACAATTTGAATAGAACATTCAAGACAAGAGCCAGTCGAGCACCTCGTACCAAGTCGTCTGTGCAGGCTTGCCAACGCCACGGAGATGCTAGCAGCATCAGCCTCTGGTGAGGGATAAAAGCATGGAGTATCGGAGCGCTTGCACCGGAGACACTCGGGCTTTGCACGGTCACAACGGACTTTCCTCTCCCGGCAAGAATTGCATGTAGTTTGTCTGGGACTTCTCCCAGGTGTGCCCAGCACAATGGGTGCGTCTATTGCACTCTGTCCGGCTACGGACATAGTGTCTTCAGTTGCCCGGTGGGTAGTGTGCTTGGTAATTTTGTTGCTGCTCAGGAAAGGACTAAATAAGCACTCTTGAGTGAAGACGTATAATTTACGGGCTTGATAAAACCGGCGTGATCAAGCCGCCTACAGCTGAAATATTTCGGGCGATCACACATAGGGCTGAGTAAGCCCCTCCTACCGTCATCCAGCCATGTAAGCACGATTGGACAACAAAATCTCAAGGCCCACCTAAACCTACACAAACGGACAACCCGGGCTCTCATTGCGTGCAAGGTAGATCAACATCATGCAGCTACTGATTTCCCTTACCTGTATCAACAATCTCAACAGTAGAATACCTGCTAGAAAAGAGAGGCCATGGCTCCGAAAAATCCACCGGCGATTTGAAATGTATTCTGAAGTACTTTGATCTCCGTGGATTTTCGTGCGTACCCAAACACAGGCAGTTTACCTTGGCGGACGGATTTGGTGAATCGACACTGCTCATGATTGTCATGGTAAGTATGTTACACTTATGTTGTAGTACGTATGTTGTGTGTGCGTCCAATGCAAGTAATCAATAATGGAACGGTCCCTTGAAACCTGACTGGTCTGACCTTATCATCGGGCAGGCGCCAGATGACGGGCATCGCTTGGGAGAGATGGCAAATATAATTAGGTACCTAAGTACCTAGGTGGTTTGATACGGTGGTTTGTGTCCACGTACCTCGCGGTGATGAAGCACCTAAGCTAATCATGCATCCTGTGCCCTGCCCAGCACTACTCGTGTGGCTGATATAAGCTTCAATCCACCCGACCAACGCTACTTCACCGGGTAAGGCTGCACGTGTGTGAGGCTCTCCGTGGACGGCGGTTCTGGTCGTGCCGCGCGCTAAGATCGAGTGACAGTATTCCGCTCGTAACACTAGTTTGCAATTGCAAGCAGATAGATTTGATCTTCGGTTCCACAAAACATGCTTCACACTCGTCTTTCACCTTGACCAGGGGATGTGGAAAGTATGAAAGTACCAAGCACACCAGTTCCAACACAGGCGGCATTCATGTCCCGGAAAGACATCTTCCAAGGTTGCCATCCCCTTGCCTGCCACTCACCAGCATGTGATAGCGATTACTGCATTGCAGCAGTCTTGCAGATTCTGTGGTGCTGTAAACGCATGACCCGACATGTCTCAATCGTAGGAACTGATGAGTGAGGTGTGAATAGGATGTATTGAGTAGTAGTAGTGATAGTGATACCGATACAGACTATATGCTAAAGTGGGAGCCACAGACAGGTTTATATAGAAATCTGTATGGGCACTAGTCGGTACAGACCGTATGAATAGTCTGTGCGCATCCGGCGTAATCCTTTGTTTCAACATCAATGTGGGTGTTGCGGAAATAATCGAAGCGGAAACGGAACCGAGCACGCCCTCAGCAGGGACAACAACAGCCACGCGGCCCAGGCAAGACATTGGCCAGCCACCGAATTGCTTGATAGGTCTCCAGGGTCTCTTACCTATGCGAACAGGCTTGACAGGCTGACAACTGGCCGACAGGCCAACAGGATCTGCGCCAGGTGATTAGAATCCTGCAACAAGACAGCCGAAAGAATGCATGTTGTAAGATTGCTACGTACAGTCATTTACCTAGTGGGCTCTTGAGGGACATAAAGACATGGAAATAGTGCCCTCTGTATGTCGATTTCAAAGCAGCTCATGTTTGTAGCTACCTGCAGTCATACTACCTTGCAGGTTCTCGGGTACCACAAAGACAAGCCACACAGTCCCAAACGGGGGCCTTTAATATTCTGATTTCAAAGCAGTCAAGGCTTGTGGGGTTCCCTTATTTACGGTGCAGTGTGAGGCTCTGCGAGGTATGTTTGGGTTCTTTCCGGCTTTTCAACCCTCCAGAGGTCGTTGTCCTAAACTCGCCTCTCATCCCACAGCCTCACCACTGGATTTTGTCGCAAGTTTGGACACAGTTCAGGTCGGAACCATGGAAACGACAACTGAGAGCCATGTTCGAAACGATTTGGAAGCTGGAGAGAAGGCGAGATCCTCTGGATTGTTTGATCACATGGTCGACGGTGTGCTAAGTATAATGCTCTGCCACAGGAGCGGACTCTGGCACCCAATACTGAGACCAGTCTTACTGGGAGCGAAACCGCTGGGAGCGAAGCCGCCGACACACCGGCGGTTGCGCCAGTGGTCCCACCATCGCCTCCCAACGGAGGAACCCAAGCCTGGTTACAGGTCTTTGGCGCTTTCTTCCTTTTCTTCAACTCTTGGTAAGCAAAGACGCTAGCTGGCTTTGAATACCATTGCCTGACGTTTGGTCCTCACCCAGGGGTATCATCAACGCCTTCGGAGTTTTTCAGACCTACTATCAGGCCAACATACTGTCTGACTTCCAGCCTTCCGATATCTCATGGATCGGAACACTACAAGGATTTTTGATGCTCATCGTCGGCGTATTGAGCGGACCACTCTACGACCTAGGCTATCTCAAAGGCCTCATGTCTGCAGGGACGGCACTGATTTTCCTCGGCTATCTTCTGGCAGGTGAAGTCCACAGCTATTTTGGCCTCATTATGTCGCTTAGTCTGATGGTCGGTCTGGGAGCAGGCTGTCTGTTCATCCCCAGCCTAGCCATCGTCGCGCCTTACTTCTCCACCAACCGCCCCCTGGCCACCGGTATCACTGCAGCTGGAGGCAGTCTCGGCGGAGTCCTGTTCCCCATCGCCTTTCAGCAGACCCTGGATCGTGCTGGCTACTCGTGGGCATGTCGAGTTCTCGCCTTCATGGTTCTCGCCACCCAAATTGCTCCCTTCCTGCTGTCGAAGCCGCTTGTGTTCCCGGCTCACAAGCGGAAGCTCTTTGAGCCTACTGCACTCAAGATCCCTTCGTTTCTACTGTACAGCATCGCCCTCTTCTTTACCTTTGCGGGCCTGTACATACCTTTCTTCTACATCTCATCATACGCCGAGGTGGAACTTGGCACCAACACCACGATGGGCTTCTACATGCTCTCTATGATGAATGCAGGCTCATTGTTCGGTCGAGTGGGCCTGAATTTGATGGCAAACCGTCTTGGGTCCATGGAGGTCTGTCTTGCATGCATTCTGCTGTCTGGCATCTTGTCTTTCCTCTGGATCCCGGTATTCAACCTCGGCGGACTCATTGCGTGGGCCGTTTTCTACGGAGTCTTCTCCGGTGGGGTCGTATCACTGGTCTCGACGGCCATGGTGGCCATCTCTTCGGATTTATCCAAGTTTGCCACGCGGTTGGGCATGGCTTCTGGGTTCGCTGGCTTTGGGTTGCTCGTGGGCAACCCTATTGCCGGGGCGATCATGACCAGCAGCCTGTCGTACAAGGGCATGCAGGTATTTACTGGCATTATTGTGATGATCGGATTTGCTTCCTTGCTTGGGTCAAGCCTGGCTTTCAGGTTGTCACAAAAGACCACTACTAAGTCCAGTCAATGATCGTTGGCTACGGAAACACTCATGGGGACGCAGATCCAAATACTGTGAGGGAATCGTCCAGATGGACGTGCATCGGATGTGTTAGATATGTCTCTTTGTGTCTAGACGCTGTTGATGGTCGATCAAGTCAAGTCTAATAATGTAGTAAGCTTGCGGATCAGGGGTTTTAGATGAAAATGTGCGGAATGCATTGAACTCAACCCCTCCTTCTTCACTTCAGGCATCGAAAGACTCTGGACTCTTTGTCCTCGCACTTCGACGGAGTCCAACGAAGTGAACCAGGCACCTCCGGATTGCCTACTTGGTACTTAGTCAAACTTTTAGAATTCATGATCTCACGGCGTTTGCCCTAAGGTCCTCATCACGCGATCCTCACCTGTAGACGTAATGAGCAGGGGCTAGCGCCTCTCACTAGATGTCGCACGCTCAGCAGATAGTCGTGCGAGGAACTTCCTCTTCCTCCTCGTGCTTTAATATAGTCATGTTGCTCACCCGTTGCTGCCCGTAAGATATGAGTATCATTCGGAGCCACGGCACTTATCTCGCAATTATCCACTACGTAGGTAATATAATGTAGGTGGTAGCTACTGACAACGTAGGGGGCCAAGGTCTCAATATATGTTCTACAACTTGCTGTGCGCATACATGTGATCCCCAATCATGACTGTCACGATCTGCCTCAGGTCTGACACATGCGCCCGTCTTCACCGACCGACCATCGCTGACTCCCAACGCCGGGAGCGGCTGCGTTGACCGTGCGCCGGGCTATGTTGACCGTGTACGTACCTTTTCGGCCAAAATCCCAATTCACTAAAATCCCAAGGGGTACCCCTCTGAAAAAAAATCGCCGCAATATTCATATTTCTTGCAAAGATGCCGCCCGGGAGCCCGCTATAATGATTTGGCCCATATACTCCCGAAATCCTTTAAATCCGCAAATATCACTATTATAATTTAAAATTTCATTAATAAACATATACAATTATTTTATAATCGTAATTCTAGGCTAAATACTACCTAAAACCAAACTAACCTAAGATATAACTATAATAAACTATATTTAATGTTTTTTTTTTAAATCATTTTTAAATTTAAATCTATTAATTTGCCCAGATACTATACTATTACGCCTACCGCCCGCCATATCTCCTTTTTAACTAACGGCTTTATGCCAATTAAGCTTAAAATATTTAAATTCGGGCTTAGATTTAGAATCTCTGTAGATTTTTCTATTATATTAAATAAAAAATTATTATTTATAATTATTTTTATCGATTTAGTGGAAATATTATTGTTATAGAAATTTAGTAAGAGAGTGCATGGCGTTAGTCCTAATCGGGCTGCCGCCTGGCATGTATAGTAATTTTGGCCGAAAAGGTACGTACACGGTCAACATAGCCCGGCGCACGGTCAACGCAGCCGCTCCCCCCAACGCCCTTAATCACGTGAAAAAGTCCATCAGGGTCGTAAGTCTCTTTGATAGTCTTCAGTCTACCGTAGTTCCCTCCAAAGAAAGTGTCCTCGAAGTTTGGCTGCTGGAAATTACCCTCGTTCATGTACGAGCCGGACCCTTGTGTGATAGCCTCAATTGCCGGCATTACCACGTCCGTCAGAAGGCTCTGATCGTCCAGTATTAGCGGCCAGTCAGCTGGGTCGAACGACCAAGTGGTCGTAAAGACAGCATGGACCAGCGTGTTCCGCCAAGCGGGAAGCACAGCATTTTGGTCCGGCCTGCTTGAGCCGCGGCTTACGTCCAGGGCTATACCAGTCCAAAAGACGCCTTACTCAACGATGAAGCGGACGGTATCAGCAGGGGTACTCGCCGACTCGCTATTCTCGAAGAGTGTCCTGGGGATCAAGCGACTTGCATATTGCGCGATTCCCACCTCGACAGGCCCAAGGGGGAGCGGGCCAAAATAGAATCCGTAATGGTCGTAGTATGTTGCGTCCGTCCGGAAGGACACGGTGTAATTGATTTTGAGAGCGTCGAGGGTAGTGAGGTAAGGCTTCAAAGTCATTCCCACCTCGTCTGCGGTTTGATTGTAAGCACTGATGGAGTCGAGTCGGAAGAACTGTACTCGGTGAAATTTGATCAGTTGAATACTCTCCTATAAAGAACGGGAAGCAAGTCAAGGGTGGCTGAGATACATACTGATGTGCTGAAGTTATACACCACCATACTCCAGAGTCAATGATAGAAGGAAGCGCGGTGTGGAAAGCATTGATTGCTGTGTAAAAGGTTGACACCGTTGTGTCTTCAGCATAGAATTCGAGAGAAGCACTCCCAATCTGGGCATCCGCGTGAGCTTTGACGGTCATCGACAGCACTACAGCATGATTGCCTGCCCCGCCGCCGCTAAGAGCCCAATACAGCTCGGAATGCTCGGACTCAGAGGCTGTCAACATCGTTCCATTGGCAAGGACCACCTCCCACTCCAAAATCTGATCGGCACCGAGTCCGAATTCAGTGCTCAGAGGCGAGTGGCCCCCACCTTACGAATGTCCACCTGCGATCCCCACAGTCGGACACTCGCCAGTGACGCCGAAAAGCCCCTCGCTGTTAAGGGCAGCAAGTAATTCAAAGCCTTGCACCCCTGCGCCTACCTTGACAGCTTTGCCGTTGTAAGAGGTGTTCCGGTGGCTCCAGTCCACGACGTCGATGTTTTTAAGATGATGAGTCCAGACAGAGATGGAGCCAGCTCCCGTCGATCTTCCGAGGTAGTCGTGGCCCGTATTACGGACTACCAGACGTACATTCTTCTCCTTGGCGAAGGAGAGGGTGGCGATAACGTCTTCTGGGCTCGAAACATTGACTGCGTAGCGAACATAGTTACCGAACTCGCAAAGCTCGGGCGCCGGCGAGAACGGATCACAGCTCTGGTTTGCAAAGAGAGGAGCCATAATTGAAGAAGGATCTGCCATACTTTGATGAGCGTGGCGTAGTCAGTGCATATGTTCCGAACGTTTGTCATATCCTTGTCGGGAGGACACAATGCTTACTGAACTCCTGGCAACCGCCATCCATCCTGAAGGGCTGAGCAAGTCAGATTATCGAAAAATGGATAATGACAGACTGTAGCTAAAAGCACAGTAGCGATAAGTCTGCCCCCAACTGTGGTATTTAGTGCATCCCATTCCCCAGGCGACGGCCAGCAGGTGTCGGTGGGGAAGCATTTGCAGGTGGATGTGGACTTGATCGATGTTCAGGCGACAGTAGCCGTCCAAGCTCCAAAGAAAGAAAGGGTTGAGATTCTCATTGTAAGCGTAATGTCGTGATCTGTGAAAACGTCGTTAAGAAAATGCAGGGACTGTGAAAGTCCGAATTCCTCACCACCCTAGAGACACTGAGTAGCCAATACAAGACATACCTGTGAAACTTCCCAGAGGCTGTGCTTGCTCACAAAGATAATGAATGATCATTACACGAATCATTAGATTCGCCCAAGAACATTTTTGTCCCAGTCTACCGGTACCTGGGAGTATGTACTAAGCTAAACAAAACAATCGTGCTTGCATGTCGCACTTCCCAGGATTGGCCGGCATGCGCCTACTCGTGGGGACCCCGAATCGGCCGACTACCCTAAATCGGCCGATGCGAGGTCCCCAGGAGTGGGCTCGGGCGGACAGTCTCTCCTCAAGTCCTCGTCGGGTCCTCGGCCGAGCTCCTTCAGCGACATGCGCGAGGGTTGGCACCTTGCCCTGCTCGCACAACACCCCGAAATTACATTCGGTGTCTGCAAAGTCCGCGGAAGATCCCCCGAGTTCCGAAATTCACAGCAAGATATCATGGGCGCTTGATGTAGCGGCATTGCAGATGTAGACTTCCAATGCTGCAACTATTCCCGTGGCAGTAATAGACGACACCTGGGCTACATCCTCCTTATCCACTGATCCTTGAGCCACCATGGCGTATTCAGCCCCTGAATCAATCAAGTACACCTTCCTATTCTTGACGGTATGTGCCGTAATTATGCTATTCGGCTTCCTGATTGCCAGCGGTGGCATGACGGAGCTCTTCGTTACCATGTGGACGCGCAAGTTCAGTGACGGCAGCACGAGATATCCCGTCTACACCGGCGTGGCCAGCCTCGATTTTCTTATTGCTATGCCCGTGTGCTTTTGGACGCCAGCTGTCACTCAAAGCATCGCCATCAAGCTTCAGTCTGTGGTGCTTTATCCGGCATTACAGGTCCTCGCCACCTGGGCCACGATCGAACGCTTCCGGAAAGGAGACAAGCCTTTGATGCTGCGCTGGGCGCCTGCCTTTATCTTTTTGGATGTGGATGGGAACCGGCATGTTTATGCCTATGTACTGCTACTACGATCTTTCCCACCATCTCTATGGCCGCAAGGTTCGCGGCACCACTACAGTGAGCCCGCAAGAGGGCCTTGTAAATAGGGGCGTTATTTTGTAGAAACTTGTAAATGTTATTATAATATAGCAAAAAGGCTTTCTGGAGAATTTAGAGATGACCTCTGGTAATAAATCTATTGCGGGCTAAATTAAGGTCTTTCTTCATTATTATAAAATCGGGACGGCCACGTATCTAAATCGCCCCTTATATTATAATGATAATAATAAGTTTATTATAGCCTTTGAAATTAACCATCCGTTATTTATAACGTTTATTACATAACCGCTAATATCATTTATATAATCGGGAAAGATTATTTTGAATATTATATTTATTCGAATTAATAAATTAAGGTAGGTGGGTAAATTAATAAAAGGGCCGGTAGCCGGGCGGAAAAAGACTATCTTTAAAATACTTATATTTATTAACGTTTTAAGGTTATGCTTCTAATCTTTAATTTAAACGTATTTAATCGTTTAGTCTTTTTTGGATAATGATATTCTTTTAGCTGCCTTCCACCTTTATAACTTAAACCGCTAAAATTCTTTCTAATATATTAGATCGGTGGCGTCGATGTTTGCGATCTCGCGTATCTTATCGTATATAGTACGAGGTTTTCTCCGGATAAAGATTTTCAAGGCTTTACGAGCTCGATCGGTAAATTTCGCAAGACGGCCGGCGTAAGGGCGGGATTCGAAGAATTGATCGTTTTGCTAACGTTTAAAAGTATAGTCCTACCTACGGCGTAATACGCTAAAGAAACGTTCGATCGTAATTGCGGATTCGCTATAAGATTTAGCTATAATGATAGTAGCCTGAATAGTTGGCGATAATTCTTTATTATGACCACGATTTCCGGAGGTAATTCCGAGGATTTTATGTAGTAAAAGGCCTATTTGTAGTTGTTTGAGGGAATTCTATAGAAGGTGGGTTTTTTCGTAAGACGCGTTTATATAGGCGGAGACGCGAATCGCGCCAGACTTTATTCGCCCTATTGTACCTAATAAATATTATACCTATATAGCTACTTAGGTATGTACTAAATACCCACCTAAGTACACAGTGCGTCGCGTCAAGATACCTAGCTTCGTTCAAAAAATACCTACGAGGCTATTCCACCTGTGACCTGTCTGCTATAGCCTTAGTACTTAGGTATGTAACATTTAATAACCAACACGGCCTAAATTTCCTATTCAGTGCTTCCAGGTACTCCGACTCACTCCAGAAGTTGTTTTTGCCATCGCAGTCTGTCGACAGGCAATCTCGAATAATTTCCCCCGTTTTTTTCCTGTTCATCCATCACGACGTATATCTTCACTTCAAGATCACCATGATGTGGTTTTCCTTACGGGTGCTGCTCATATGTAGCTTCTCGGAAGCATTTCGAGCATCTGAGAGGCAACCGACAAATCAAGCTTTCATCAACAGCGATGGCAGCAGTCTGACATACGATGATGCGGAAGGTTGTCATGTCTACAGCGCGTCGAGGTATGACATGGCACGTGGTCGTGCGCCTGTGTTCTTCTCAACTAGCCAGCTGCAGGAGTGGGGATGGGAGGAGCCCAGTGTGAACCCTATGAACAGCACCGCTGGTGAACAGTGGGAGTTCGATGGTGTGTCTGACGATGGCCTACACGCCTTCATTTTCGGGGTCTACCGCGATCCAAACTACTCATTTCTGGGTACCGGTAACCTGCGTGTTCATGCCGAATTTTCCCGGCCAAATGGCACTCGGTACTCAATCATCGACTATGCCGAAGAATCGACCATCATCTCGTGCCCTGGGCATGGTACTCGCGGCACTTGGCGAGGTGATGGATTTGAATACACTTTCCAGGTTTCATCAGACATGTCTCGCGTCGAGATCCAATTTCAAAACCCGGAGGCCAACCTCACCATCACCATGGACGCCGTCGTGCCGCCGCGCTACGCCAACAACGAGCTCTGGTCCCCATTTTCCCCGTCTACGACTGTCTCCAATGCTACTATGTCGACGGTGCCACATTTCTACTGGGTGGAACCTGTATCAGTCGCCGTCATCAAAGTCGAAGGCTGGATACAGGAACATGGTCCAGTAGAGTGGACTGGTATGGGCGGTCACGAACGGCTCTGGGGCGCCTTCAATTGGCCAACATGTCTCGCCGGGCTCACGGCAGCCCGTCTGAAAACCGGACCGTTTGCCTTGTCATTCATCGAATTCATCTCAGCCCGCGAGAAAGGATTCGAGATGCCTTCGTTCATTCTGGCTGAGAACGGCAAAGTGATATTTACATCGCAGCGTATACTATCCTCATATGAGGGAGATGAGTATAGCGGTAGCGAGGATTACGCGGTGGTAACCAAGACGTATGTGTTGAAATATGAAGAGTGTGATTTGTGTTGATGAACTGATCTATCTGACAGACTAATTCAAAGGGAATAACAGCCTCTATATATAGGGAATATCACGGACCAACTACTCTCCGTACCTATAGATAACGTGCCCGTCTAATACGTAATACGGTAATAGTACGGCTGAAGGGTCAGAATTTCAACACCTGCCCTTCTGAGCTTGAAGCCGTGACCCAACCCTAAAGAGGAAAGAATGACAATATGAAGGAGATTGCGATCCGTCTATTCAAACGTTTTTAAGTAAGGATAATCCCCGTTGGGAGTAAGGCTTTCCAGCAGAGTCAGTTTAATCGTCTTAAAGGATAGGAGGCCTGTGGCGATAAGGAGTCAGTTTTTCATCGTTTTAAAGGACGGGAATCAGTTTAATCGTCTTAAAGGACGAGAGGCTTATAATGATGAGGCTAAGGGCTAGAAGTAAACTTTAGAAGATGTATTTCCGGACGGGCTCCGGAGCGAAGCTGCCGAAACCGGCGAAGCCGGTAAAGAGACTAGAGATAAAGCCGATAGAATGAGCGGAGGGATAAGGATTCGTACGATTCGGAGCAATTCCTCCGAATCGGACCGAGCGTTTCTCCGGGTGGTCCGTCCAATACTCCGAGGCTTTATAGCCGTTGTAAAGGTATTTCGGGCTAATAATTATGCCGTAGCTAGCTTTTAGCGGCGGGGAATCATCTTTCGTATAGTTAAAAAACGAGAATTATACAGTAAGGAGAGTTATCGAAAGATTCGTTTTAATTTAAAAAGAAAAAACGGGAGATTATTATATATATAAAAACATAGCTATAAAGAATTATTATAAATATTCTATTTCGTTTATATTATAGCCTAATTCGATAAGTTAGTAGCGGATTTATTCAGAAACATCTACGAAAATTTGGGTATTTAAAGGGAAATCTTTTAGGCAAAATTGAGCGAAGGTTTTTACGAAAATCGAGATTTGGTAAGGCCCGGTACCGATAGCCTAATTTTCGAGCTTCCGAAGAGAGGTGACGGGGTTATTGTTAATACCTATTAAATGATAGCGGGTTTGCCGAAAAATCGAAGCGAAGAGGAAGCGGTTAGTTTTAATTAATTTCTTTATCGTTTTTAAGGAATCCTTATAATTAATGGTGGCGGAGGCTTCGGGATAGAATTTTTAGGAGAATGATGATGATAAAGTTAATAATATAGATCCGGGGGTGCTTTCTCGGCCGGTAGCCGGAGCGATAGCGATAACGGAGAGGAAAATTACGTTGGAAACGTCGTTTTCGTAGAAAAAGCTTTTAAAATCGCTAAAAAATTAGCTCCATTAGTGAGCTTTATCGAGCTATTGCTTTTTGGGTAGTTTTGTAGGGGTATGTAATTTGTCTTTGGATAAAGAGAATGGTTCAATTTAAAGTAGATCTATCCCGTTATTGTTACTCCGGTGGCGATAGGTATAAGCCTCGGCTTTACGGGCGGCCGAAAAGATAATTTGAAAATTAGTGATATAAAGGTTGCTAGTGGGAAGTAATTCTTCTATAAAGAAGAGAAAAAAGAAAAAAAAGAGAAAGAAAAGGGAAGACCCGAAAATCGTATATGTGTAAGTTTAATCAGCAGAGAGGCTCGTATTGATAATGTATTGAAATATAAAGAGTATGATTTGTATTGATGAATTGATCTATCTAATAGACTAATTCAAAGGGAATAACAGCCTTTATATATAAGGAATATCACGGACCAACTACTCTCCGTACCCATAGATAACGTGCCCGTCTAGTACGTAACACGGTAATAGTACGGCTGAAGGGTTAGAATTTCAACAGATTCACAGGGGACCATGATCTTCAAAAAGCCGCGTTCTGGACTTTCATCTCGTAGGACGCTAAAATAAGAGAGATAGGATTACTCTCTCACTTCGGCAGTGGACGTTGAAACCCTGAAGTCGACTCGACGCGTGAAAACAGACAATGCAATGCCTAGGTGGAAACAAGAAATGAAAATGAGCTGTAAGGTTTGGGACTTATATCGGTCTGACCGCTGAACTCTCTACCTGACCTCTGGACTTTGCAGCTTATCACCAGTACTGCGTCTCTGCTCGTCTCAAACATGTACTGGCGTCCGATTTTTCTTTGTCTTGCCGCATTATGCGGTCTGGTATCCAGCACTGAGCTCGACGATACCAACAACGCTGCAAATCTCGTGCTCCAGCCTATAATCAGGCCGGTTGAGGCGTTCTCTGACCCATACCTCGCCTTGGTACCGAAGACAGTTGATACCCTGCACTGGGGCCAGCCAGGCGAGTTGCCCTGTTCTTCCTCCCATTACTCTGGTGCACACTTGCTTCATTGATACTGACAGCTTGCAGTGCACCCTGGGGTCGATAACGATGACCTGTATCTTTCACATTTGATGTTGGACACGACGGGTGTGTTCCGAGGCATTATTCATCTCGAAGACATGGAAACCCAGGGCCTGTTGGCAAGAGTCGACTGCTCCCCTGAATCTCTTCAGCTGAACTTCGAAAACGTCGAACACCTGGAAGCCGCGGAGCATGAATGGCAGGTTGGAGTCCAGGGATCTGAGACCAAGACTATATCATCATCGTGGGACAGGATCAGTGTGAAATCTCCGCAGAGGTAGGCACAGCGTCACCGCTTCTCCCAGCCAGGTTCAGTCTTGATTTTTTCCCTGCACAAGGCTTGCGTCGAGGGCCATACTTTTACTGACTGTTGCCATGCGCAATCACACAGGGGCGAGTCCCGTATCTGGCAAGACGTGCTTCTTCCTCTAAGACTGGAAACAGTATCGAATTTGTTGCTCGGCACGTCGAGTTTGGCGACATCACCCAACAACTGCCCGATTACGAGTTCCTAATAGACACCGTGCCACCTCATCATCCTCAAATTGTGTTGTTGACCGAGTCAATGGGTGGATTTCCCAGACTTCCCAAAATCCCCAAACTTCCCAAAATTCCCAAAATTCCTAAACTTCCCAAATTGCCGAAACCGAAACTTCCCAAACTTCCAATTCCTCCAGTACCTTTCGGATTAAACTTCAGGCTTCCAAAGAGAACGCTATGGTTCCATTTCGGAAAGAAGTACGACGTGTTTTTAACATGCAAAGACTGCGGCGCCGAAGGCAAATATGTCTTCCAAGCGGAGGCTCGATTAGGAAAGATTCCGACCTTCACGCTTAAGACGAAGAAGGACCTACGTTTCTTTGCGAAGGTGGGAGTGGGAGCCAACGTCAATGTGACTCACGAAATTCTTGCGGAGATCGAGAAGGAAATGATGACACCTAAACCTCTGCACGGCATGAGCATACCGAAGGTTCTTAACCTTGGTGCTTTCTTGGAACTGAATGCAGTCTTAGGGGTTTCTGGTCTGAATGCTGGCGCTGAAATTGAACTGGTAAGCAACATTCTGAACCCATCCTGATTTACGAATGAATTTATTGGTGGGTTATATTGCCCGTGTTCACTATGTTGTCCGAAGGCCAATTATCTGTTATATAGAGGAAATGTCTGGGACAACAAATACAGAGAAGACATCAGGAATGTTGACACTGACGCGTACTTACATTTAGGGCGGAGAAGTATCATTTGAGAACAACGCAAGTACGTTCTCGTAATGCCCAAGTGCTCACTCGCCTTGTTCTCACAGCATCACCGGACTCCGGATTTCGCGAATTTTCAATGCTAATCGGAACTAGCCTATACACACCACATGACACGTTACAAAAAGAGGGATCATTTTTTCGGTTGGGTTCCACACTGGCAAGCATACAGTACGTAACTTATCTGCCAATAGGCAGGACCTGCTGGCACTCCCAAAAGTTCCCTTTGAGATTCATGAACGTTACCGTGGTTCACCGCAAGCTGATATTCTGTAGCTCCGAACTTGTTAGGATATGCTGAAGTCTACGCGAAAGCTTCTCTAAAGCCTGAGCTTGTGGCCCAGGTCTCCTTATTAAAAATCGGAGCTAAGGTGGGACTCGGCATGTCAGCGCCGTATTTGAAGGCGGCGGCTACCCTCCAAGGCACAACGGGTAAGCATTACAGACTTGAAGAACAGTCTAAGTTCATGATCGCATCTTGGTATCTGATATATCACAGCTAACAAATGGCTATTAAGATCCTAGTGGCAAATGTTGGAAGTCTCAAAACAGCACGCACGTATCTATAGATGCATCCTTGAAACTTGGCTCAGATGTCTTTGCGGCTGTTTATGCGCGGGCGGGCGGGGTGAGAAAGATGCTATTTAAGCTGACTATTCTGGTAAGATGTCCAATGTTGAGGTTTTGAGGATAGCGAGCCCGAGCTTCATTACTGTACTAACATCTAAGCATCAGGCCATCGTCGAGAAAACACTTTGGCATATGTGTTTGCCAATCATCCGAAACTCAACAGAAGTGGTCAAAGAATCATTCGGTAATCGAATCACCCATTTCTTGTCGACCCCGAATACGACGGCACTTTAGATAGTGTTCAAAGACCGGACCTGTGGCCACGGAAGCAATCTTCGAAAGGGACCGCCAATTGAGGGACACCTGCCGCCCTGCAACAGGAGCAAAAACAACGAAGGACTTGGTACACGAGCATTTGGAGACCTCGGGATACTTCATGCGGAATCGGAACCGTGTCTATCAACTATGGCACGATATAGATCCCAGCTTACACGGCCCTTATCAACTAAGGACATCTGGCATTTTTTTCTAACTCAATTCTTACTTACCGCGTTTTGGAAACAGAAGCACTTGTAATCATAATGTTTAATTCAGACCTGGGTTTGCGAATGTTGCATACAAATCCGTGATCGACGTTGGATTCATGTGCTCAAGCAAGGATGTATCATCAGACCTGGGGAAGAGTGTCCGAAGGATTTGAGCTCGAACCTTGGAAGCTGGAGAGGCTGGTTGATACCGTCGGACCATGTTCGGCGGCGGTCTTGGAGCACGGAAGACGGCATGCCACGCACTAAAGCATTGTACCAACCGATCTGGGCTTCTTGGACTTTGCAGAAGCGGCTTTCATGCAGATTACACCCAAAGCATATCAAGCACCTACCGCGGGCTGGTAGAGCACCTCATTTGTCGGCATCAACACTTGTATGTACTTTCAGTTGCCCAAGGCCAGCTTTCACATAGTCGTCACTCAACACAACCAGTCTCCTGACGGCTCCCCAAGGATATTTCGAATGCAGAACGTAATCCAACAGTATCCCTCCCTGAATACGAGTACAGTTGGCACAGAACACCTCCATCTCCCGACCTTTCTGAAGCAAGCGATGATCTGAATAGTGATATCCCGATCCGGGCACCAGACCCGCCGCTGAAAACACCTGACCTGTGAGACCCAAGTGATGATTTGAACAAGGTAGTTCCTTCATGGGCACCAGATTGGCGGCTCAGAATACCTCACGATGCATACCTCCTGTATTCTCAACTGCAACCTTGCTCTTATAATCAGTTGTGGGACTACACCACGAGCAACACTCTCCCGTTGTGGAATGGAAGACAGATTGGCATTGACAAAGCCATAAGACGGACACCCTTACCATTGAAAAGTGCGGATAGAGCAAATTTGTCATGGATAGAAATCAAGGACCACCACGGGCCACTCGACCAACGGAATAATTGGAATCATTGGATCGCAGATATGGACAACATGGGTCGTGCAATTCCTACCCCAGGGAAGCTTGCCTAGGTGAAGCTGGCCCAATTACTAGATTTCACTACTTTACGCACGCAGAGTAAAGCCCAAGATTCTCTCGCACGCCATGTGGAAGACTATCAGAAGGCACTCGATGCTCCTTTTGCCCAACGGCTGGGTTTCCCTGCTCTCCTCACCAGGAATAAATATCGAGATTATCCTCTGCCACTTCCATTTGCGAGAGCATTAATAGCTGGACAGGTTGTGGATGGACGCCATGGCACATTCAAGATGTTCACAGCGGAACCGGAAGCCATGGATTCTGATCAGATGAGTGATTAGCTGAAACGACACAAGTGTGGCACGATATCAAACATATCATTGTTCTGCTTGACTGAAAAGGCACTTCCCTCGAAATGCCCTTGTTAGCCACGGATGATGCGCTTTAAATCCCCGGTGAAGTTCTCCCATATCCTCCTGTTTTCTGAGGATGCTGCTAAGAACTCGTCTACTTTCCTCAAGCCATCCACAGTCTCAAGCATTCTGTGAGGCTGTTTTGTACCACACAAGATGCTCACCTTACACTCGTCCAGCAAGCCCGGATCTTGCATACAAGAGAAGAACACGACCTGTTTCGTCACCCCAATTCTGGAGGCCATCTCCTCTAACTTCTCGGCCTGGGACCCGTCAAGTAGCTCAGGGCTGCCCCACAGAATTCCCCAAGGCGTGTACTGAAGCCCACGACTAGCACAGAACTCGCGTACGCCAGCGTCGTACTTGTCTTCCGGAAACGGAATCCCCGGCGGCATTTTCGGATCTAGCGGATCGGTGGCAACAGCCTGGGTGAAGCGGTTCTGCACCGAGGTAGGCTTGGTACTATCGACGGCATGCTCATAGATGCGGCGCAGTGTCTCGAGATCGACGTTGGAGACTCCGAGGAGGCGAACCTGACTGGGAACGAGGGCCTCCATCGCTCGCCATGCGCGGAGCGTGTCGCTGATATCGGCGTATACCGAGTGGAGCACCAGACAGTCGATGTAGTCTATCCCCAGGTTGGCAAGGGACGAGGCGATGGAGTGTTGGACTTGGGTTTCTATCTCGGCGGTTGTATCATAGGGATAGAGAGCTGGGTCTTTGCCGGGCTGGAAGGGTGAGAACTTTGTCTGAATCTAGCAAATCCGTTAGCATACTCCTGTCCACAGTTCGCATGATACCTGTAGAACACAGAAACAGATCGCTGCGCTTGATGATCCCAGCATTGACACAGTGTCGTAATGCATTACCAACCAGCTTTTCGCGATAAGCGCCCAGAGCTCCAGCGGTGTCAATGGCCCTGAATCCTGCTCTCAGTGCTGCTTCCACAAGGACTGCCGTCTTCTCAAACGCGAACGCAGTGCCGTAGATGAGGCTCGGGAAACCATGAAATGGCTTTTCTGCCATCGTGATCGTTTCTCGTACATGTTTGGGAATACGAGAGGACAAGATTCTGTCAGCCGCTCAAAGTAAGCCGGCCGGGATCATCGGCTGTGCCAACCTGCAGGTGCAATACCGTTTCGGTCCCGAGGTCTACAAACACTTTATCTGCCTAGGTACATGCGGGCCTTTGAACTTGACCGTCATAAAGCCCTATATATAAAATGTATCTCGGGCATAGCTGTGCCCCTACCCCCTAATACCCCTGTGCCCGTTCCAGCCGGCGAGGCATAATTCTAACCCGTTTACGCCGCTTCCCTATTCTTTTTTAAAAAGGCTTATTACCATTATTATATTAACAAACTCGCTTACGATATGTAGCCTATATCGCCTCGTTAATCTAAAAAAGACTTATTATTATTATTATTATTATTATTATTATTATTATTATTATTATTATTATTATTATTATTATTATTATTATTATATTAATAAATTTATCGATGATTTAGAATTTATACCGCTTTATTTTCAATATATATATATATATATTATTTAATCTATTTCTAATAAGCCCGCCGGCGGTTTATAATATTTCCGACTCTATTACTCTTAATTTTCTATTATCGATGTAAATCTTTATTTACCATTTTCTTTTGTTTCCCGCCGGCGATCTTAACTTTTATTTATTTATTATTATTACTATTATTCCGCTAGCGATTTATGCTATTATCTATTTTTTTTCTCGGTTTTCTATTATCGGTTCAAGCTTTTATTTATTATTTATTTTATTTATCATTATCGCTATATTTTGCCGGCGATCTTAGCTTTTATTTATTTATTTATTTTGCTACTTTTATCGATTTCCTATCATCGGTCTTAATACCTTTAGCTTTTCGTCGTCGATCTAAATCTTTAATAAATATCTTTTTATATAATATTATTATCGTTATATTATTAGCAACCTTAACTTTAATCGGCTTTATTATTAAATATTATCTTTACACTTTATACCTGATATCTATATTTAGCCTACAGTGCTATTTTTATATATTAGGATTTTAAGCTTAATAAGAAAAACTCACAAAAGGAAAATTATTAAAAAATTATATATTTTACCCTTTAAAGTTTGTTTGATTAATATCTTATATATTATCTATATAGGTGCATATTATTGAAATGCACAATTACGTAATCAATATGATTACATAATTACATATATATAAACTATAACAAATAACATAATACAAAAATAACGATAAAATATAAAGAATTAGCTGAGATATGATAAAATGTACAAAATATAAATAAAATAAAATAATTATTTGAAATTCCATAATTAGCTAGCCAAATAAGATTTAGACTATATATCTATAACCTATAAGCACTACACTATAATATAACTATAACTTATATTTGGGTCTGATTACGTAAGCAGGTCACGTGAAAGAATCTTCTAGAAATTACTAGAATCGCTATTACCGGAAATATTTAATTACGATTATAAATCAGTTATTTCTGAAAGATTCTATATAAGTCATCAAATAATACGATTATGACTCATCGTTAATAATATAATAAAGCTATTCCCAAAGAGGCTCAGATATCGGGCTTATTGGGTTAGAGATATAATCCGAAAAGCCGAAATCAAAAACTATATATATCGTAGTTCTCTCCTCCTTTTAGCTATTCTAGTTAGCCAAGAAAACAACGCTAATATAACGACTATATCCAGCATATCTATCAATTATTCTACTCTTTAATTATTTATTATATTAGTCACTTTTTGGTCTAGCATCTTCAAACCTATAGCATACCATATATACGATGATTTCCCTTATATATATTAGGGGTTACGTGATATTTTTTTCGTTATTTTGATCGGGTTTGGTTTATTTGTTGTTGTTATATAGAGAAATTAATTAAATGGCCGGTGGCTATAGAAGTTAGTTGTAGCTAGATTAGGATAAGTAATTATCCCCTGGCCACTAACCGGTTCTGCCACCGCCCTATATAGGGACAGGGGTAGTTAGGTAAGCCAACTACCTTTGCCGTGGCCCCTTGCCCTATTCGGCAGAAAGCCCTACGAGCTATTCTTTCAATAAATGTTAACTATATCCTTATATCCTATGGCCTTCATATTATATTCAATACTAATTAGCTTGGATAGCAACATATTCAATATGTCCAATATATCCGTGCGTTAACCCTAACCCTAGGTTTGCTGATATAAAAGATATTCCCCACCTGGTATATTGGACTTCAGGCTCTTAGTGGCTCAGCTGCATGCTGGCCTGTTTTCCTAACCCAACCAATACCTGGGTCATAACAATCTGCCTGGGAAGAAGGGAAAAAGGCTGGCCTGTAGGTCACCAGCCATCAGTCTTTTGAGTTCCCTATGTTCCTTGTGCGGCGATTTCCTCGATGCTTCTTCGTGCAGCAGCCGAGATAGCCGAAACCACGGTGTAGAAATCAGAGTTAGGATCCAGCGGTATGCCGGTCAGGAACAGCCCGCCCTTGGTTATGACACCATCGAGAGCGAGCTCCTCGTCCGCTTCTTTATTTTTCGAGTGGAAATGCTCAGTATAGGAGTGGCTCTACGAGGAGTCCTCTGCTTGCATCGCCTGTTCGTCGCTGAAGAACTGCGTCGCAGTTATCCTCTGAAACAATTGATCGCTTGTAGAAATGGGAATATGGCCCGGCAGCAGGAATATCGCGCGCTTCTCAGGGAAGTCCAGCTCTATCCATGAACCATTCTTCGCCGTGCCTGACTTGATGGCCAGCCCAAACTTATCCTGCAGGCCACGCTGCGAGACAACGGTGGAGAACTCCTCGACGAAGGCTGCATAAGTCGACAAGTCCACGCCATCTTCCGCCATCGTGAATTCGAATGCCTAAAGGTCGCCTGCTTCATCCACGAGGTAGTGTAGTGGCATCCGTGGACCTTGGCCGAGGCATCAGGCCTCATGGGTCCAAGGAAGGGAATACGCCCGTGAGGGGGGGCGCTGAATTCGGAAACAGCCAGAATCTTGCCCTCGTTGAGATGGAAGTGTATGTGAATCAATTTGATGCAGACACTTGGCGGAAGGTTGTGCTTGTCCAAGAGGCTCTTCAAGTGACTGAGATCTTCCGCGTAGGTGACAGCTGCATCAGCCATGTCGTGGATGAAAGGAATCCGGTTGTACATAGATGCCGGGGGAAAGGAGTTCTTAAGGACGCCCATTGTGCAGTTGGTAGAATCAAGCTTCTGCTGTATGTGCCTTTAAGAGTACAAGATATCGAGTGTTCGGAACAGATGCGAGGATCTGTGATGACGTTTGAAACAACTGGGCGTCATAATAATGTCTGGGGGATCAAAGCGCAATTTATATTCGTGGGCATGAAATACTGATTGCTATGAGTCTTGCCACCAGAACGCATCGAATACCTACGGAAGCAGGAAGAGGCCCTAGCCGAGGCTCAATGCAATTCTGTCACACTCTTACACCACCTCCTCATCGCAAGGCAGCCTATCAGCAGATGCTCGAATGCTTTCACATGGAGTATGGCATGATTGTAGCAAGTTCAACGTCATCATTTGCATAGAAATAAGACTGACGCCTAGAATAAGTGCCTCCCGAGCCTTGGAGGAGCAACAGCTTTGCTTGCTCAGTCTGGAGGAAAGGAAATATGCTCGTCATGCGTAGAGCACTGGACGAAACTGTCAAGTCTATTGCTGCAAGTGGCCGATGTGGTGTGGCCGAATGCGAGCGTCGAGCGTCGAGCTGTCGTGAGGTGTGCACATTCGCCCAACCACAGCCTGATAACATGGATTCCAGCAGCACCACAATATGATGTGTCGGGGAAAATTGACACCAGCCTCTGGGTCCAAACACCATCTAGGCATAGAAACCAAAACCCCGCACCTAGGGTGCTCTCTGGCACTTGGTAGCAGAGCCGCAAAAAAACAGGGTCTTTGATAGGCCCCGTGCTTTTGGTCCTTTGTACATACCAGTGTGAGTCTATCAACTGGAACTGGGAGAGTGACATGTCGACTCACACGATGATGTGCTAGTCTTCTATCCAACTCTCTCCTGCAAAGTTTTTCCTTGGCATGCGTGCACGGACTACTTTGTTAAGGGCTTTGCAGTGCTTCCGCTTATATCCCTAACAAATACCCTACTTTTGACAGAACTTTTCGACATATCCGTCCTCAACGCCATCAATTCATCGATATCCTCCCACCTCAATGCAATGGAAACGGCTCAGCCACCTCGAAATCTTCTCCGACGATCTTACTAAAGTAACTTACTAAAGTAAAAGTTCAATCGTCCGCATAGCGCGCCGCCCGCGCAACGGCACAACGATAAAGCCTTATCTCGCAGTACGAGCTAGTGCGGCATTCCAAAAGTTCTCCTGGATTTGCACCAGGAAAACAACCGAATTTCGATCGGCGCAGCTCGCTACGGAGCCATGCAGCCGCCATCTTCCGACTAAATGACCTTCGAGCCTACAGCTTTACCATTCATGTCGGGCGACTCGAGATCCAGGGCAACTAGACAGGGTTGCACTTCGAAACCCGCAACTGGCTGCTCTGTGTTTTTTCCCCTCGAGTGTTTTTCCCAGGGCCCCTCTATACTACCCGACGCTCGTCAACGTTGGGCTCATCAACTTCCCCGGGGGTCACGACCCATGTGGTGTCTGTACAGAGATAGGGAGGGAGGAATCTGGCTGGGTTGGGACACCGAATCAAGTGGTTTTGACCACTACCGCAATAGTGTGGATGACACGTGAGCGGCCAGACAATGTATCCATTGAATCCTCCAAATCTCTCTAATAGAGTGGCCCTAGGAGGCGTGCTTTGCTCTGAAAAGGGACGTCCCCGCGTTAAAAATCAATCAAATCAATCTAATCAAATCAGCATCCGCAATCCAATCATAGAGTCGCCTGACACGATGATAATGCTATAGCCCTCTGTTTGAGAGCATCCGCCATCCCATCATAGAGCCGCTCAACAGCTCCCTGCTCCATTTCGGTACCCGTGAAGACCTTGCCATCACGAATGGGGAACATCAACTCGAACAGCTCCATGGCAAGGTCCCGGAGAGGTGTAAATTCAGCCGAGAACTCGTCCAGTATTCCTGAAAATCCATCAGGGCTCATGTCGACCAATTTTGCCTGCCGTACGGATGCAAAGTCCATTGTACACCATGTCCACAGCCGAGATGTCTCGGGTAAATTCTTCAGTATGTCATGAGCATTCTCATGTTCGTGATCATTTCCGATAGCGAGCCACAGAAACACATAGAAGAGAGACTCCAAGTCGTGTCTGTAGGTGTGCGGCTGCCCGGACAGGATACCAATGGCCATAAACCCATCTGAGCCTACCATCGGCTCCACGTCACGAACGTTGTCGAGATCCAGCGCCAGGTCGAAATCAATCAACAGACCCTTGGAATCATCCGCGCCCCGCTGCGGAGCGATGACCAGATTCTTGATGCAGATGTCGCGGTGAAGCATCCTTCCATTAAGGTAGAGAGACCGGAGGGCTTTGACGAGGTGGCACAGAACCTCCAGAAGCTCAGGAATGGATGTGAATTTCTGGATTGGACGGCCAAGAGGGGCCGTTGCAACGCATGAGAAGACCCGGTTGACAAAAGGCTGCGGAAAGTGTAGACCTTGGCGAAGATCGAAAATACTGGTCAAGTCCTGATGGCCCACGAGCTGGACGGTGCCCCACACTTTACGCTCACGCGCCTTTTTGAGCAAAACAAGCTCGGTTGGCACCTCATCCTGTCTCCAGGAGAACTTAACAACAGTATCCGGCTCTCCAGTAGTTGCTACTGAGGCAGCATAGCAAGTGGTACCGAGCCCGACGAAATAGTCCGCAGTTGCAATCATCTCAAGTCGGAGATAAAGATTGTCAGCTTGATCAAAGGTGACGTAGTGGTGCGAACCAGGTTCGAGACGTTTCACAAACGTGTTGATACCGGCTTCCTCATGGCTCATCATGGTGTAGCCTGCCAGAATGTGCACAAGCAGGTCAGGGCTCTGTTTCAGGTCGAGCTTTTTGCTGCTGAAGGCTCCCGAGCGATCGAAGACCCAGAGCTCCAAAGCCATGTCGCGGACAAGGAACGCATGCAAAAAGCATCGAGCCGACTGTTTTTTGAAAACCTGCCTCGCAAGCGCACAAAAGCGCAGAAAGTCGCTGTCATCATCGATTGTAGAAGGGACGCCGCCATGTTGAAATTCGCCGAAGACGCGGGTGCTGACCGCCACGACGTCGACATTAGATGTCTCCAGGTAAATGTTGGTTTTCATGAAAGGAGAGTCTCGTTCGCTGGCCAGTTGGGTACGGAAACGAAAGCCAGCCTGTTCAGGCCCAAAGAAGAGGGACTGAAACGTGGCGAGCCATTGTGCCAACGCGCTCGAGTTTGTAAGGCTGGAGACATCTGCACGCAGTTTGCTGACAATCTCGGCAGACTCGGCATCACGAGTTTTGTTCTGGATGGTAGCGGACCAGGACTTGTCCTCGAAGTATTTGGCAAAGAACCCGTCAATGCCCTGGAGAACGTTGTTTTTCAACTCGTACCTGGTGGACTGAATGTCGGCTTCGGATGGCATGCTAGGAGTGGACCCGAGATTGCTAGCGTGCGTTAAAGCGGTCGGTCTGTGGGTAATTGTTAGCTAATGTCAAATGAAGCTTGCGTGTGGAGCAGGCCATGGCACATACATTGTCTTGCCCTTGGAGCGAAAGTTGAACGATGTTTGAGGTTGTTCACTTGAGATGGCTCCCTTCTCTTTTAATGCTGCATACGCGTTACACAGCACACGCGTTCGGCTTGCAGCTCTGCACGGAGCCAGGGGTTTGTCCGATTGCCGGCGCACGCCACCAATGTGGCGCTGCCGCATCTCAACTGCATACTGCAGACACGCTTCGACGTTGGATTCGTAGTCACAAAATTGGACGATAATCATATCATATACCGGTCGCCACCAGATTATCAGTGATGTCCGTGATCTCTCCATCGCCCTCTTTAGCGAAGATGTGCATATAGTCGTCCTCAAGGTTAACTGTTGCAGGTGAAAGTTAAGAAACGTTGCGAGTTCACGATAGTATAGTCAGGTACTCTTTTTCTGGAGGGCATCGGCATGTATTAGAGAAACTAAATAAACAAACAAATTAGATGGGAGGGCTTAGTAATAGTTATTAGCGGCCGTTAACGACCACCGACCAGCTATTTTTTCTATTGCTTTTATAATGCTCTATTTTATTTAGGCATAAGACCCCGAATACCTTAATATGCTATATACTCTCTTTCTTTTTAATTCTTATGCTTTTATTATATCTTTTTTATATTCTCTTTATATCTTAAAAATGGTGTATTTCGACCGTCGAAAGAAAAAAAAGTTTATATTAATTCGCTTTTGTAGCAAAAAGAATTAGGTAGGGTGTTAAAAATTTATATTAAATAGCGTTTATAGCGGACAAGGTTTGGCGTAGTGCTAAAAGCCTAAGTAATCGAAATCGGTGCTGTTTTCTATTATAAACTACAATATAACGCCCGTTATAAGTATATCTACTATATATACAGGTTAAGTGTAGATACCTTTGATATAAATTAACAGTTTATCTTAGTGAAAACAAAATCGATTTCGCCTATATAAATTGCGGGTGTCACAGTGAAACACGGGTATTGGGATTAACCCTATTATCCCAGCTACACTAATTTCCCAAATTTATACGCTATATATCAATACCTAATATATTATATATCAAAACTTAAATCGCCTAATGCTATTTAGCTATAAAATATTAATAAAGATAGAAAACCCTTTATGCTATTTAGCTATAGAAAGCTAATAGAGATAGAAAACTTCTTTATAGCATTTAGCTATAGAAGGCTAATAAGGATAGAAAACCCCTTATAGCATTTAGCTATAGAAAGCTGATAGGGATAGAAAATCCTTTATACCACTTATTTATAAAAAGTTAATAAAAATAGAAAATTCCTTTGTAGTATTTAGCTATAGAAAATTGATAAAGATAGAAAACCCTTTATACCACTTAGCTATAAAAAGTTAATAAAGATAGAAAATTCCTTTATAGCATTTAATATAGAAAGCTAATAAAAATAGAAAACTCTTTATATTATTTAGCTATAAAAAGCTAATAAAGATAGAAAACCTTTTATATTATATAGCTATAAAGGGTTAATAAGGATAGAAAACTCCCTTATACTATTTAGCTATAAAAGCTTAATAGGGATAGAAAACTCTTCTATAGCATTTAATTATAGAACGCTAATAAAGATAGAAAACTCTTTATAAAAATAAACTTTAATTTTATATATATGTTATATAAATTTCCATTTTATAATTATAAAATTCTAATTATTATAACTAAATCCCGAAGCTCTTTATTATATTAATATATTAGAAATTCCAAAATTCCCTTATTTTCTATTAAATAAAGCTTTTTCTTTCCCCGGCCCGGCTTTATAGCTAAGTTTATTGTCCGTTACCTAATATTTTTTATCTTATACACCCGTTTTATCTTTATAATTATCTGTAGCTATTTATATATAATTATATTATAATGCTGCTGTTTCTTGCCTATTATTATAATATTATTTATTATCTATTTAGATAATTATTTTGTATTTTGAATATATTAGGGTAACGAATAATTTCTTTTTCTTTTTTATTATAGCTTATTTCTTTCTTTTTTATTTTACGAAGTATAATTGGAAATTAGAGATAAACGTCGATTATTTTATTTTTAAGATATTTTGAGATTCTCTTTTTTATATAATATTATTTCTTTATTATATAGAAAATAACGCTTTATATTCTATTTTTTTATTATCTTCAGGGTTATTATATAATAGTATAAGCGGTTTTGTTTTTTATAAATTATTTATTTTATATAAAAAGATAATATCTTTAAATAGCTCGGGTTTATTATCGCTAATAGCTTTATATTATTTTGATATTTATATTCGATGATAATATAAATATACATTAATTTATATAACGGTTTTTTATTATTTTCATTAGTTGTATATATAGATTTATTTTTATATTTTATAGTTTAGGTATTGTTAAGGTCGAATTATATTCTTTCTTTTATTATAAATATTATAACCTTATTTTAGCAAAAGGGGTTTTTGAGAATATAAATAATAATTGTTTATTATAAAAAATACTACTTCGAAAGTATATATAGGAACAGTGGCCCTATGCAGGCTCCGGGACTTTAATAATACTTTTCGTTAATAAAATTTTATCGTCATAAATTAAATTAAAATTAAAAATATAAATACAAATATATAAATATTTTTTATAAGAAAAAAAGCTTTATTATATAATTTATAAAATTATATTAAATTACAATAATTCGATATATAATTTCTAATATACAAATAAATAATTATATTTAAATTATTATTTTATAATTAAATTACTATTTTAATATAATACATAAATTCTAATAAATATTAATTAAATAATATATCAAAATTTTTATTTTAAATCAATTAAAAAAAATTCGTTTATATCCGAACTGATTATTTTATTATTTATAATAATATTAAGTAAATTAAAAGATTTTCGGAAAATTATACTTTAATTTAAAAAAACGACTTCTTAAATATAAGCTAAGATTAAATTTTAAACCAAAAATTTCAAAATAACCGATATTTGAATATATAATAAGTTAAAATAATTTGAAAATTAAAAAGAATTTTATATTTATATCTAAAAATGGTATATAAATTCTTAGGACGAGAAAATATAATTTTTTTTTTAATATTTTAAAATATAAATGATTTTCTAAAATAATATTATAAGTAAAATTAATAAAGTAAGAATTTATTTTTTGAAAGGAAGAATATAAGTAAATAAAGGCCGAATATGAATATATAAATTTTCTATTTTCTATTAAAAATCTATATTTACCTTTTAATTACGTATATATAACCTTAATATAAAACTTTTCCTCCGAACTATATTTATAAAATCATATTAATATTTATAATATTAAAACGCTTTTAATTTCTTTATCTTAAAAGCTTATATCGCAAAATGCCGTATTTCGAGGGGCCTGAAACGTGCCGCACGGGCCGGTCTTTGTTGCGAGTCCTGTCCGGCACGCCCAACCTTTTATCTCACGTTCACCCGTAACCAGACCGGCTTTCACGCTTTTGAGTAATACGGAGCGTCTGGAGATGAGATACGTTCGACTGCAACAATATTGTACTGTACAGAGTATATGCGAGAAGAAATTATCGGCGCAGGAATAGGCCAACTCGGGACTCTCAATCCGGGTTAGTTCGGACTCAGACGAAGGAACCAGACTGAGCGTCTGGTCAACCCGCTCCAACCCGTGCCAAAAAGCCGTCAGTCCAATCCGTTAATCAATACGTCTGCTGTCAGGGAGGTCCATCGCCCTGAGCACCGGTCACAACGGTGACAGATCGTGCGAGTAATGGTTAGAATCTTTGGCTAATAGGCTGTTTCTTTCACAAGATCTAGCGGAGCAGCAAAGAATAGTTCGTCTTTATGTGAGTAGAAAAGTGAGCGCTGCCAAAGCCATCGCATCTGTGCCAGCCTGCAAGGTAGGCTGAATGAGGGGAGCGAAGAACGGGGAGTGGTTGGATGGTCCAGGCTCTCCCGTGTCATTGCCACCCCCGAAGTTCCAATACGCATAAGGCACTCCATGGCTCGCCCCCAACGTCGAGAAGTCCTCGCACGCGCGCGTGAACTGCATCTCGACGGCCCGTGATCCGAAGAACTCTCCAAAAACCCGGCCGACAGCCCCAGCCACCGACTCGTTGTTCTCGGTGAGCGGTGCACGCACTGAGAAATTGATGACGGGGGGCTGTGGTGTCCCTGCGGCCGCGCACATGTCACGGATGCGCTTCTCGATGACGGCCAGAACACGTTGGCGGATGTCTTCCTTGATGGTCTTGATGTCAAGCAGGAAATCCACGTGGGCGACGTAGTCGTTGCCTGGGATGCCACCATGGAAGGCCCAGCAGGCAACGGTGGCATCCTCGTCCAGTCCCACTTCTTCGCGCACAGCGTCTTCCAGCCCAGAAATGATCTGGATGCTGAGAGCAATGGGGTCGACACACCACTGCGGGTTGACACCTGGGCAGGGCCCGCCAATGATGCGGACGTTGGCGGCGTCTGCGGCAAGGAGGACTGGTCCCCGCCGAATGGCCACCTTTCCAGCTGCCAGAGGCACCAGATGCTGTCCAAGCATTATGTCGGGGACTTAGGGTTAGGGTTAGGCTTAGGCTTAGGCTTAGGGTTAGGGTTAGGGTTAGGGTTAGGGTTAGGGTTAGGGTTAGGGTTAGGGTTAGGGTTAGGGTTAGGGTTAGGGTTAGG